>MU224832.1:5589142-5601714 GCA_018584345.1 Thuja plicata | reverse complement strand
TAGGACCTATGGGAGTGGATGATGCAGAGTGTGGTAGATCAACCAACACTTGCAGTGCCTCTTGTTCCTTAGGCTTGTCAACATTATCCTTCACCACTATACCACTATCTAAAACTATTTTGACAACTTCTAACATAGGTGGATTTTGTGAAGTTACCTCTTGTGCATCTGTTTTCTTTTTCTCTTTAGATGCAGTGGTCTTTCCTCCTTCAGTCTCAGTTTCCTTAATAGGTGAATCAGTGTTTGTACCACTCGGCATATCTTGTTCCTCGGCATTCAAATTTCTGGAATCATCAATTATGTAGTCCATTGGACTGTCTGCAGTCAGATCAACAAAATTTGTTGATTCTAATGCATCTTTAGTCTTTTCAGTAGCAATTTGATGTTGATTCATCTGTGTCTTAGGGATAATCTCAACTTCTTTTGCCTTTTGATCAGATGAACCTTCATCAGATCTCTTGTCTTTTGGAACTATTAGTCCAAAGATTTCCTTCCAAATCTTTGTACTCTATTGTACTAATCCTTCAATATCATTTTTTAAAATAGTATACCCTCTAAGTTTAGGAACAAACCTATTCTTATATTCCTCAATGATTTTTTCTCATTATTTTGATGTCAACTTAGGTATCACCTTGGCTAAAGTGCCTTCCTTGATCTATCTCTCTGTAGTAAGTAAAAATTCCCATTTGCTTGACAAAAACTCATATATTTCATTTGGCACATGATTTCCTATCTTTGTAGGAGTTAACTTAAAAGTACTCATCATATCTAAGAGTGCTTCCTGAACTTTATGCTTGTCTCCAATACTCAGTTTCTCATACTTAATGAATTTGAAAGTAGCTAATCCTATTGAGTTTCTCAAATTGTCACAAACCTCATCAATACTAGTTGGTTTATTGAATTATGTTGTAGGTATGTTGCTGGGTTCATCAATCTCAGTCTTTTCATCACCAATATTTGTCCCCAATTGTAGTCTCCTCCTTGGTCTCTTTGCTGGTTTACTCGGCTCAGCCTTAGGAGCAATTTTAGCTTCCTTTACAGAACTGCTTTCCCCAACCTTCTTCTTTCTATATACTTTTGTTTATATGGTTGGATAAGTAATAGTAGATGCTCTAGTCCTTAGATGATTAGTTGCAGGAGGTGTAACCTTAGTTTTAGCTTTACTTGGCTTGGTTACTATGACAATTGATGGTTTCTTACCCTTAGCTTTCTTAGTGATCTCCTCAGATGCACTGACTTCCTCTTCTATAGATATATCTTCTCCTTGTCCAATGGATAGGCCTAGACGTGCATCCTCAGGTTCTTTATCACTTCCAAAACTGACCATTTTCTTTAGATTTTTCACAATCTTCTTCCTTTTCCTCTCCATTGTTCCCTCCTTTAAACCTCTTGAAATTTTTACTTTAGCTTCATCAAAATTACCAAATATTTCTTCTGTAGTATCAATTTCCTCGGCTAGGAGTGCAATGATGGCTTTTGATGCTTCATAAATGTTAATTTCATAGGGAAATGGTTCTAAACATGTTACCCTAGGTGTCATAGCTTGGATATATGTGTTATCTATATCAACTAGATAACAAATATCTTCATAGTGATTCTCCACTAGTGATCTAGGAATCCTAGTCCTTAATCTCATTCTCTTTTTAAATTCCACAAAATAGCTCCCCATAATGCTATTGAAATTACTTCCTAGTTTCTCAATACATTCACTTATTTGAACTATAACGGGTCTATCCTTTTTCCAAACAATGTCTCCTAATGTAGGAAAGGTATCCTGAATGTAGAAAAATATGTAGACTAGTAAGGAACTAAACTTACATGATGAGCTCTTAGCCTTTCTGATTGATGCTAGGTTCTCGGCTAGTTGTGTTTGATGTAGCTTGGCAAGATCATATGTATGATTCTTCTTGACAATCTTCCATGCCTGGTCAATGGCTATACAAGGAACACTATCTAGTCTACTCAACTGATAGAACTTATGTGCGATTACTCTTTCTCCAAAATCAAGTTCTAGGTCTTTAATTGTAGAAATAGTCATACCTCTGTTGTTCTATACAGCTCCAGTGTTCAATTTAATTTCCTCTTTTCTATTATCTCTCATTGTCTATTTTCCATTCACTACACGATATCCAGTCACTCGATGAATCATGTTCTTAGTTATCTTGACTGGTCCATTATCCAACCACATACACATATCATGAACTCAGCTAAGAATAACCTTAATCCATTCATCTTTGAAACCTTGTGGAAAATCTAGGGCATAAGTTAACCCTTTGTCTGTTAAATGTTTGAATTCTCCCTTCAAAACTCCATCAACACACAATTTGTTGTAGGATTTTCTCTATTCACTATCACCTACTTCACCAATTTTAACCATGTAACACGATCTTACATCATGGATCATAAGTACCTTGGGTGGAATGGATGAGAGAGCTCCAATCAAATCAATTTGAATTGCACTTTCAGGAATGGCTGAAAAATTGAGAGGTGCACATTAATCACTCCGTACTAATTGAATTTTCTCTTGTTCTCCCTCCATACTTTTAACTGGTGCGAAAGAGCTTGCATCCATAAACTTGAAATTAGGGTTCAAAAAATGGAGAACATAGTACCTCGGCAAGTATCACTTCATAATATTCACTTTAGAATTGTTGATGGCACGTTGACAAAATATTTGATTCTAACTTCATTAAGATCAATTCTGCAACTCCTTCAATCGCTCCGTAAATAGTGAAAATTGCAAGGTAAAAATGAAGAATAAACTGTTCATCCTTTATAGATTTTGAAAGGTTAAGGTAGGTAAGCAATAAATGTTCTGCCCATTGAGTTATTTCAAGCTAGCTGTCCTTGGTTTTCTAACACAACTTGCATCCCACTCAGCTTACTAAACTCGGCCATCACAAAACTTACTCGGCACACACTAAAGAACTCAGCCTTAGTGTCCACAACTGGTGCTCGACACCTGTAGTGCAATTTTCTGTTCTCGACATTTTGTCTTCAAAATGTCTCCTGGTGCATCTTAACATATGCAAATATGGACTTTGGTATATTTCATGTTTGGAACTGATCTAAGATAAGAATTTTATATGTAGTTCCTTACATACCTCTTTTGCTTAGTTGGAGATTATGTGATCACTTGATCCATTGGATTGGGTGACCTTGGCTGCACTAGCTTCACTGCTGCATGGTTCAGATTTCTTAACCCATGTCTGGTTCATCTGTGCTCTAATCTTCTCAATAGTAGGAGCACGTACCCTAGTCTTACAATCTTTCCTTGTATGACCAACTTTCAAAGAACTGTGACAAACTAGGCTTCCATTCATCCAACTCTTAGACTTTCCTCTGAAATGTGTCCTTATGCAATTTTCTGGAACATGTCCATACTCACCACAGTAATGATACCTATGCCATGTGTTGTAGTCCCACTTGTTAGTATTTCCTTTTCTTGGTGATTTCTCTTGTGCCTTTGATGTCCATTGTTTTTTACCTTTAGATCTGCAATCTTGTGCTCTATGACCATATTTCTGACAGTTATAGAAATTACCATTGATTCTAGGTGTGAAAGGTGAATTGCTTTCCTTTGTCTTACATTCATGTGCTTGATGTCCAAACTTATTACAGTTAAAGTAGTAACCATTAAAGTTAGTTTTAGGATTGGACTTACCATTCTTGCTATGGCAAATGTTGTTGTATGACCTGGTTTCCCACAGTGGTGGCAAGCAGGTTTTTTGTTTCTTGGCTTTGCATATCTTCTTTCACCTGTCTTAGATGATTCTCCTTCTTCAGTGGTTGTATGTTGTTTAGTGTGACCTAATGTAGAAGAATCTTTAGGTCTTCTTGATGCTTCACCTAGTTGTTCAAAGTAGCTCAAAGCTGCATTGGGACCATTCACTCTATTTTTAAGTTCTTTCTTAGATCTCAATTCATCTTTCAACTGACTATTCTCAGATCTAAGATTTACAATCTCCAAGTCTTTCCTGCTGATCTCCTGATTCACAAGTAGTAGTTGATTTTCCATGTCAACTTGATTGACTGTCATTATTTGTACATCATGTGTTCTTTCATCAAGTCTGATAGTCATCATTCTTTTGTCTTCTTCTACCATATCCTTTTCATCTTCGGATTTCTTTTTCTATTCAACAACTTCACACATTCTTATTGATTGGGCTTCTTGTTCCTTTTTCAAATTTCTGACTTCTTCACATAGTGCACTATTCTTTTCCAGTAGATCTGCTATTGCTGCATCACTCTCAATAGAATCTCCATTTTGAAATAGATTCTTGGTGTCCTCTTCCTAATAATGAGTGTCATTTATTTGTTTGGCCAAATCTTTCCTTGCTGTCAAGGACTTCTTTTATTCTTGTCTTGCTGTCTCAAGCTATTGTAGTGCTAGTTAAATATCAATCTTTTGATTCTCAATGATTTTACCCATCTTGTAGATCTCCATCTCAAGATCTGTATTCTCAAGCTGATTATGAATTTCTAGAGAACTAAGCTCTGATACCAATTGTTGGAAATACAATAATGGGAAAGCAAGATGCTAAGAGGGGGGGGTGAATCACATCTTCAAATTTAAACACTTAAAACAAATTGATCCACATTCATACATATATGAATCTAATGTAATATCAAATAGCATCAACACAATGAAATAAATAACTCATAACACAAGAACTTGGTAACCTAGAAACCCAAATAGGTAAAACTAGGGTGGGGATGACACCCACAAAATTCTTCACTACTACAGTAATAAAGTGTGCATGTTAGGGCTACAAAAGTTGATTACAAAATGCAACCTAACCTGTTAAAGGTCTGCCCAGTTAAGAGCTAAAGATCATTACAATCTACCCCGTGAAAGGATTTCAACTTACAATAAAGTAAGCACTCTGTTAGGAGATTTAGAAAGGTCTGGTAGAACCACTCTGTTGAGAGATTTTCACCTAATACAATGATTATAATGTTTCAAGTAATGATCCTTTGTTATGCACTCAGATGCTGATGATAGATCTCCTCTTTCTAGTACCTTCTGTGATCTCACAATCTGATATGTCTTTACTCTGCTATTCACTGTGCTTTCACTCTACTTCTTAACAAAATAACCCTCTATGCATTCCACTTCAAAATGCAGTCACCACTTCTCTCCACACACTCTTACAAAATAGGGTTTAAAAGCAATCTTATATATTTGTTCAAGTCTGATATCAAGATCTAGATCAATGATCAAGATCTAATACCCATACCTCCAAGGTATTACAATTAATGATTAAAATAGATCATGCATAGGATAAAACAATTAAATGCATAATTGACTCTATAGGAAAATATTAAATGCATACATAAGTCAGCCCAAAAAGATTATATAAGTCGGCCTCAACACTTATCCTTGAAGTTTGAATCATTCCAGACATGTATACAAAACTGTTCTACTCAGCACTTAACATCTCTGTCGCTCGGCACTAAGTATCCTACTCGACTTGACATGATACAACTCGACAACCTGAATACTTCTCGATAATGTTGCGCGGCCTTGCATAGTTTTAGCTTGGCCACAGTGATAGCTAACTAAAACTACCTAAGCAAATGACTAAGTGTTGGTCACTAATCATCAACAAAACTTAGAGATTAACAAATGAATATTCTCATCCACCTAAGGTTTTGGTCAATATGGGTCAAGGTATGTGCGAAAGTCATGAGTAATTTGATCCATGGAAATATTTTTTGCATTATATACTTTTTTGATATGTTAACCTATCAACACAGACATCCAAAATACTTGTCCTTATAATTCATGAAAAACATCCCACAAACAAAAAACAAAGGAAAATAAATCCATGAACCATCCTAGCTTCTCTAATCAAATGTGGATATCTTGGAGAAGTATAGGAACATGATTTAAAATATATAAAAATAAGATACGACTCACTTAGACAACAAGTCAACAACCATACTATTCTTTTTCTTTGTTATGTGTTTGTTTTGATAATGACATTGATGATTATGACGTCTGATTTCAAGAATGAGGTACCTTGTATAAGACTAATCTATCTATTTTTGAGTATATCCATCCTTTGCATAAGACATGATTAACATATGACAAAAGGAATGATTATGATTGGTTGATTGATAAGACAAGGTGACTAGTTTGATTAAGGACTAGTTAAGTTTGTCGATTGATGTGTGATTTATTAAGCTTATATTTATGCTACATTTGGTGTTAATTCAATGCCTATCATAGAAAAATATTATTCTATTGAAAATGAAAATGAAGAGATATTTTGTATTTTTTATGTTATAGGCGATTTGTTAGGACTTTTTGTGATTTTTTTGGGGCTTTTTATGATTTTTTTGAAAATTTTCAAGACTTTCTAAGAATCGTGACAAGATTCTTTCCCCTAGTCAAGAAATGGGATAGTTTATTATGGGGAGTGATACAGTGGATGGAGTCTTGGTAAGATAGAAGATAGGACTAGCTCAATTGATTGATGGATTTCAAGCCACATATAGTAGGCTAAAATTTTATTATGGAAGTGTGAAGGTGAATGACAATATGTCAATGGGGTGATGGACACTTCAAGTAGAGTGAAGATAGATAGAAGAGTGACAATATCTACACATGGAACCTAATATCTAGGTTTTCACCATGGTAAATGCCCAAGGTACCACTGAAGTGGTTTTCACCATAAGACAAGTTATTTCTCTAGCATTTCTATTTTTTTGGTGTCATGAAACTTGCCTATTTTCCAGGTTTTTATCATGGTGATGATTTTTTTCTTTTAAACTATTTTTGTATTCTTGGCCCTCTTTTTTGTAGTTTTTCAAGACATTTTTAGAAAGGGGATTATTGAGAGCTATTTATATAACTTGCGGAGGTGCTTGTTATTTCTAGGTTCAGGTAGAGGCTATCCCTCTACCATAGACAACTAATAAGTACTTATTCTATATTGTTATGTGACAAAGTAGTGACCAAGCCAATTTGGCTAAAACTTGTCGGATTTCTCTCAGTCAGCCATTTTTATTGTATATTAAGAATAATTTTCCAAACTCAAATAATTTGACTCTGAATTTAATTTTATAGCTTTCAAGGAGATCATTTTGATATCCCTATAAGTTATTCAGTACATTCTGGTGCTTCTCATGAAGAAATTATAACTCAAGTAGCCTAGACACATGGTAGTATTTGTTAGAATAAGTGTAGCACACGGGGGTGATTCAGTTGTGTCAAAAAAATCAAGACCTTTAACCAAATTACTAACTTAATCTCATATCCAAAAGATAAACATGAATGCAGGAACATGACATAGTAATCAACACATAACACCAATATTTTTGATGTGGAAACCCAGTTAGGGAAAAAACCACGGTGGGGATCATACCCTCAAGATGAATGTACTCTGTTAAAAGAACTATACCCTATTAGGAGTATTAAAAATGGGAATGCACTTTTGGAAAGTGTCTTGATCAACATAGCTTATAGGTTTCCATTTATGAAAACACTACTCATTGGCATGGTCTCTTGGAGTGCAATCCAGTTTTGGATATTCCGTTTTGTAAAAATGACTAAGTCTAGGATGTAGTTAACAAGGTAGAGTCAAACAGTTTTGATCAATGAGCATCGTATGAAAAAAATAAGGTACACGAGATTAGAGAAGTGTACTATGGGATAGTAGACCTTCAATTAAGGTCTCTTGGATTTTAGAGTTGACTAGACAGAGTTACACCATGTTGAAGTTAGGCAAAGATATTACAACAATGATACAGAGAAGATAAATGGTCGTGATGATTAAGGGAGTAATTTGCCAAATCAAGAAGTGATACTTTGGATTTGGATTGGGTCCTACCCTAATTTTTTTGAAGTTTGATCTCCAACTATGTATTTTCTATTTGGTTAAGTGTTGGACACATTTTGTGGCATTCTTGTGAGTGAACTGGAAGAACCTTTTTGAGATAGAGTATACAAGTAAAGTTGTTTTATGATGCGAGGATATGTGTGGAATGCGTGGATGCATTGTGATGTTAGAATCAAATAGAAGTTGATGTGAGGTATAACTAGGACTACTTAAGCATAACAAATGCTTTTATTGTTCATTTTGATAAATCAGTGTAATAGAATAATTTTGTTTTTGTAAGAGAAGTGTTCTCATTGTATACCCCTAACAGGGTTTCTATCCTTTAACATGGATATGTATTAAATGTAATGTTCTTCTCCTAAAAGGGCTAGGTATCCTAATAGGGACAATATACTTCTTAGTGCATCATTTGTGGATATCATCCTGATGTAGGGAGCACAACCAAAAGCTTGATCTATGGTCCCTTTCTTATTTAGGACTCAAATCAAAGAATCCTTCAATCCCACCTTATCCAACTAATTCTTATTAAATTATTCTACCCTTCAGGAAAAGATTGGTATAACCTACACCACTTCCCTGACTCCTTAGGGTCTAGATCCAAATAGGACAATTTTATGTGTTAGGGACACTTTCCCAAATCTTGGTCAATTTAGGGAAATCCACACTACACCTCTCACACTCTCCAACTGATGATTGAAACATCAATTTTAGGGCATATGAAATTATAATACACTTTTGGTTGGGTTCCAAGACACCCACAACATACCTATCCCTTATTGGGCTATTAGACTCTAGTAGGTCTCACCGAGAGGTTTTTGGACAATAACTTTTTATTTTTCTTAATAACTTGGAAAACTAATTATAGATTCTAGTACCCTTTAGGGAATTATATAATAATCCAAGGTTATAGGACCCAACTCCACTCCAGAACCCCTTAATCCTTGCTATGTTAATGTTAGAAATAATAGTCCACCAAAACAACAAAGAAGGGGGGGTGCATCAGTTGTGTGCCAAATATTTAAAATTTAACCTTTAACAATTAAAAGATAAATGTAATTCTGAACACATTAACATAAACACCATAACACAACCATTTATTGTCGAGGAAATCCTGTTAAGGGAAAAACCCCGATGGGAATTAGCACCCACAAATAATGCATTGAGTATAGTATCCCTGTTAAAATCTTTAGCCCTATTAGGAGCTGACTGTTACATACAGTAAATAGTTCCTACTAAAGGACATACCCTATTACGAGTCAAGAGAAACAACATGCTCGTTGTCTAAAGAAGGTTAAAACCACTTTTAGGACATACTGTCTGAAATACAAATGTATATAAGATATATAATCCAATGAACTAATTGATAGAAATAGATTTTCTTAAAAAGTTCCAATGAAGTTATTCAATCATAACTTCTTCTCTAGATCCAACAAACTTTGCAAATAAAATCTTGTAGCTTCCACACTTCTTTGTCTCATTCCATACTCTCCAAAAAATAAAACAACTTTTCTTTATACAAGTTTACAATAAGCAATTAGGTCAAAAAATTAAGACTTCCCCAATGTACAAATAATTACATAACCCCTTGCTAAGATACAAAAAATACCTATAGCAAGGAAATATAAATTAAAATTCATCAAATATAATCCATGATCTGGAAGATTCCACGCTTGCTATCTATAATACACACTACATCTCTAAGGTTGGCCCCAAATAGGTCTTCTCTAGAACACACACCATAGATGACATAACCAAGATTATTTCAACCCAAGAATCATAAAAAAAATTCCTCAACATGTCTTCTGACATTCCTCAATCTCATATAAAATGAATTGTTCTTGCACCCAAGTTATCCTCAAAACTCAGATACTAACTCTATCACAGTTTAGTGTCATTGTTCTGCAAACACTGTTCACCAAAATCATTGTAACTCAAACAAGAAGAAACATAAGATCAAGAGACCTTAGTTATAAGATCATAGTTCATCCCTATACACATCCCCATCTTCACATACTCTGAAACATTCATATGATGTTTTTACACTTCTGTCAGTCATCCATGCACCAGTGATAACTAGACTATTATTTTCATTAGAAAGTTATGTTGTCATCAATGAAAAAAATGAATGCCAACAACTACAACAGAATCCAATTCCAACAATCTCCCCAGACAATTCCAATAGTTCACAGACCTAATAGTCCTAATTAGTCTTGGTTAACAAAGAAAGTGAAAAGGAATGGGCACACAGAATCTATCCAACACCTCATAGTTGTTCTTCTACCCCAAAGTGTCCTAAATCCACCATCTACCAAGCCAAGTTGCTCTTTTTGTCTAACTGTCTATGCAAAATAATCATTCTTAGGATAAATACATGGGCTTAGTTAGCATAGGGATTGATGGATAAAACCAAAGACCAACACTTCCCATCCTGAGCCTTTGGAATCACTAAAAGTACATCCCTAACTTTCATTTCCCAAGTGGTCAAGGAATTCCACTGGTAAAATTTCAAGTTAGGGCTCCATTTTTTAAGCACACTAAAATTATAGGGTTTCCTAAGCAGTCTAAACCAAAATGAATACAACTTCCTCCTATGATCACCAAATAAACACAAATCAAATGCATATAAAAGTTGACTCACTCTACTTCATTTCC
The DNA here is from genome assembly GCA_018584345.1 of Thuja plicata. NCBI lineage: Eukaryota > Viridiplantae > Streptophyta > Pinopsida > Cupressales > Cupressaceae > Thuja > Thuja plicata. Next base: position 5,591,215 of record MU224832.1, on the reverse strand, counting down.
ATGCCAATCATTTAGGCACTCCAATTTGTACAATGTTGTAAAACACCATAAAATAGGGAAGCTTCAGGAAATTTAATGTAGTTTCTATTCAAATCCACCAAGAATTGTACAATGCCATCAATTTCCTCTTTTTCAAGCTTCTCCTATCTCAAATAGACCATCGCCAATGACCATAACCATATTTTGAATATTTATGACCGTTGGGACAAAAGTTGCAACTACTCAAGAAACTTTGCAACAAATTGCAAAATTGCAACTTTGCAACTTTTTGCACTTTTTGCATTTGTTGCTGTAATCACTAGAAAATGGTCTGATGAAATCAAAATCCCTAATCTGAAATCAAGTGCCCTACATCCTAATCAATACTTTCAATAAAGAGCTAATCACAATTATATAATTGAAGTAGATTGGTTTAAATATATAATTAATCAAAAATCAAGAATCCAAGGTCACTAACCAAGAGGCATTAATTCACCAATTAATCTTGGTTATTTAAATCAAATCAAAATAAAAAATGCATGGCTAAGGAAATTAATTAAACCAAAACATTAATATTGCTTCAACTTGCTTCAAAATTCAAACTACAAACAATAAGGTGTAATCACATGGATCAATTGAGCTTTGATCTTAGTCATCCCTCATGGATGCATCTCAACCGTCAAATTAAAATTTGAATTTGAATCCTTTTCCCTCCAATAAAAATATATATAATGCAGCCATTCTAAGCTCATTATATATAGGTGAATAGTGCATTTTAGCATCGAATTAATGTAAATTTCATTCTAGCATAATCTAGTTCATTTGTTCTTAATCTAAATAGTTTCAATTGCATGCATTTGATCATAAATGGAGCATAAATGAACAAATTTTCATGCATTTTAGGAATTTTCATATGAAATATTTCATCCTAGATTGTCTATTTGCTACGAACTCATGCTTAATCTGAGAGCATTTTATGAAATTCTTGTAAATATTCTATCTAAGAAGAAATAGGTCATTTTTGACATATTTACTGGTTCAATTTGGCTAGATTTGGTTAAAATCATTTTGCTTTGTGTGTGTGTGTCTGTCCCTAATTGAACACTTGAAAACACGTAGAAATATACTTGAAACATAAAAAATTTAAGGTCATTTCCCTATATGCTATCTAGCACCGCTTCATGAGTTGAAATTGTTATATTCTTTTTCCCTAGCTTGGATAATCTTGAGGACACTATCCTTGAAGGTCACATTCCCTCACTTGATCCATCATTAACTATCCACTTCTAATCTATCAGTTTTCTTATCCATGCGTAATTGTCTCACACCTTCCTATACATTGGGGGCAAACCAATGTGATCATGCTTGAGAATTGGTAATCTTTAAAAATCCAAAAACAATTTTAAAATCTTTAAAAATCCAAAAACAATTTTAAAATCTCTAAAAATCCAAAAACAATTTTAAAATCTAAAAATCCAAAAAAATTCTTAAAATATCTTAAAATCCAAAAACATTTTAAAATCTAAAATCCAAGAAAATCATAAAATCTAAAAATAAAAAAATCGTCAAATCTACATTTATTCTCATTGCTTGTGCATATCTTGTATATCATTTTCATCCTCATGGAGCGTCGGTCGGGTTTGTATCTTATCATCATAGCTTGGAGCCAGTCCACATCTCTTCCTTAAGATAGTCATCTTTAGATAGGGGAAAGTTCCTAATCATCCTAGGGAGTCAGTTCCAATTCATCAGCTCAACCATTAGTCCAAGTGGAGATGGCCACATTGCCTATCAAATATCATGTGTTCTATTGCTGCACACTAGTATTTTTCTTAACACCCACAAAAAAAATCATACACAATCAACTAACGACGTTTCTCACCACTAACTATCATGGATAGCATGGTTATATTTTTAATATCATGTCTTCTAAGTGAAACTATGATGTTTTCGTATGTGAGGAACAAGGATAGGGTGCATGATATTTTATTTGTCTTCTGTCTATTATCATTGATTGATGATTATCATATATCCGGAGAAATTGCATGAGTCATTGCACTAGAAGATCAAGGAAGGAATATGCTATATATATAT
>MU224832.1:5571436-5589092 GCA_018584345.1 Thuja plicata | reverse complement strand
TATATATATATATATATATATATTTTATGTTTGTTTGTTGATGCAATTGATGATCAAGACATCATGATCTATCATATCTTGATGCTTGTGTCATAGATAACACAAGTAGTATTCATATTATCATGTTTGCCTAAGTACCAGTGATGATTGTATGTACTTGCATCTGAGAAAAGTGATATTCATACTAACATGATCGCTTGAGTATCACTGTTGATTGTATCAAAGTGGGTCTAATAACGCTCAATGATGAAATAAGCAATAAATGAATGAAAAGGATAGAATTTGCATTGTATTCTAGGAGGTGCATTTCATTCTAAAAAGGTTGCATTGCATTTTATGAAATTACACTAATAAGAGTTGCTATCACATCATTTCAAGGAGGGAAAATTTGATTAACATCAATTTATTTCTTTGTGGTTCTCACCACTATCTTTTCTATTGGAATCAAAATCTCCATTCCAAGATTATCATTCTCATCTAAATGTTTTCTGAATGTTTTCACCTAGAAATCAACCAATCTCATGTCCATTTTGATTCCAAGGGGACATAATCAATCATTCTTAATCAAGTGATCACGTTACCAAATCATTTCAATAACTGGGCATTATCAAAATTCTGATTTGACTCTGCAAGTGATCAAGTTATCAAGAGAATCGAATTTCCAATAGCTAGGGGAATCTTCATCAAACATCATATCAAGTTGGCAGTCCTAAACTAGTAAAAGAAATAATCTCACAATGAGTGATTTTCATCGATCCTGATGCAGTCAAGGATGGAGGATCCAAGAATGGACAGTCCAAACCCTGATGCAACCTTAAAAACAACACAATGAAACACAAAAATAATAGAGGTAGGAAATAAAATTTAATTTATTGCAACATGTCAAGCTTAAGGTCTTCCCAATTATGACCAATTGCAAAGATATAAATCCTAGATCTAGCATAGATCTTCTACAAGGATCAGTCCATTTACCTTATGCCCAAACATACAACTTAGATTCAATACTCAGATCCTCAAATTTGATCCAATTTCCTCCTATCCAAACTGGTCTCATACCCTAAGCTAAGAATATAATACTACTTAAATACAAGAGGCAACCAACAGGTCAGCCACAAAAACAAACATAGGGGAAAATTTATTTGAACTAGTAAAGAGTTCTCTAATTTAATATGGAGGTATAGATGACATGACGATTGCCAAAAATTTGGTGTTTGTTGGAGTGGATGGAGCTTCAGTAATGCAAGACCATAGGAATAGTCTTTGTGCAAAGATATAATTTTTTTTGTACACCCTATGTTATTGGCATTCACTGCATGGCCCATAGAATGAATCTAGCTTTTGGATTTGTCAGCAAGTATGCTCCAACACAAAAAATTGAAGGTTTAATCAAAGAGATCTACCAACACTTATGTCAAAGTCTGAAATGATTTAGGGAATTTCAACACTTTTCCGAATGACTAACTGATCGGAACAAGATTCTTAATGATAATGATACCAGATGGATCTCTTTGGATGGACAAGTACATCAAGTTTTTCATAATATCCGTCGTTGCTTGGTCTAATGAACTCACGTCATGACAAAGAAGGGCTACCAAAATTTCCTGAGCTGCTCCGAAGGTTAAGTAATGTAGAGACACTCTTAAAATTAGCAAATTGTATCCCCATGCTAGAGGAAATTAGGAATATAATGAATAAGACCCAAAAAAGAGCTATTTATATTGCATAATATATTACGGTGCATAAATTGACATGTGTGACACTCGATAATCTCTATCGATAATGTGATGATGTAAAATTTTCCAATTGGCTCAGAATCATAGATTTGGACAATCCTTATAACTTTTTAAAGATCGATGCAAATGGGGAGTTATGTGTAGAAGTACGTGGATTTGTGATACTAATGCACTACTTTTCCATGATCAAGTCCGAGGAACCAGAAAAGAACCCTTGGAAGTGACTATCAAGTGTTGCAAGGGAATACTTTTCAAGGATCATTGAGTCTATAAATGCTTCTGTGAAGCACATTTCCTATTATCTTTCCTCACAGATTAAAGAAAGAATCCCTCCATTCATACTACTTGAATCCATGTCCATTGTATTTCCTCGATATTGGAGTGTCAAAAATTTGAAATATTTTCAAACTAAGCTACTAACTTTGATAGGTCATTTTTGCGAAACCAAAGATTTCAATGGAGTGACTCTAAATGGAATTTTACATGAATCTCATTTGAGAGAGAAATCAAGCCATTTTTCATAGATAGTGAGGGAACAATATAAAATTATGTAGAACCCCCATGAAGATGGATGAGTAAAAAGGCTTTGGAAAAATATATCTCAGAGTCAAATGTTGATGGATTTAATATCAAAAAATTTCAATCTTTCTAGTTTATGTCTTGCCATGATATTGGGGTCAATGAAAGATGCGAGATTTTTTAGTGCTTTGGGGTTCCTAAACACAAAGCTAAGAAACAAACTATATAATAATTTGGAAAATTGCTTGAGGCTCTATACATCCAGTTATGATGTCCATACTTTTCCTTACGATAGGGAACTGAAAGTGGGGAGGAAGAAATGTCAAAGATGTTGAAAAAAATTTCAAACCAAATTGGGAGTGCCAAAAACAATGATGTCAGTGACTCATGTACTGGTATTGGTAGCTTTGAACTTGAGATGGAGTTAAGTGGAGGTATGGAGAGTCAACAAAATATGGTGAAGAACCAAGGAAGCTATGAATTTGATGGCGAGTAATACAAGGATCCTGATAATGAGATGATGTGGCAACTTGAACCACTATCAAAGTAGAAGGTCCTAGGTATTTATTAATCTTATTATTGTATTCTATTGTTTGTATATCATCATCAATCATGCATAATAGCATATTCCAATGTCAATAACATGAATGTGGCTGATAATGTCATCAATTATACAATTAATATTGATCTTCATTTGCATTATTCAGCTCATATGGTAAAATTATTGAATATTTTCATTATTTTTTTGAAAATATATCAATTCATAGAGATTCTCATTAATTTATTTACAAATATGATACAATTAATTTATTAGTATTAGTAAGTACACAACTTTGTGTGATTCTATTTTAAAAAGTCAATACCCAATTTCAATTCCATAACCCTTAGCAAATCACCTTGAATTCCCTTTTATAGAAACAAGGGAGAAACAACAGCTTCAAGTCAGTTTGCCTCATGTGAAGACTCAACATCAAAATAATTATCACAACATCTCTACAACTATACATTTATGCATTTGACAGGCCGATTTAGTAAATTAGCATCTGCTACATTTATCCTATTCAAAAAACAAAGTTCAAACTTTAAACTCAATTCAAGCCATTAAAAATAAAATATAGAGATAATTTAAAGTACTTTAACATACTATGATTGATGAGATGATTCTGCCAATTTTTTAGGATGCTCCATTCTACATCGTTTGGAAGGTCAATATTTTTGAAGTTATAGTAAATGACCTGCAAGCTCATCAACCATCCATACTTGGAAGAGTGACTTGAAATAAATGCTCCATCCAATACTACAATCAAATTTGTCAATGGTTTGATGCAATTTGCAATTTCTTCATGAGTTATGTCATGAGGAAGTTTTCCTAAATTAGACGTCATTGTGTCCTCCAACTTTTTTTGTAAGCTTCTCTTCCAATGAGTTTCTTTGATGAGTTAGTAGGACCAGGACTAGGATTTGGCAAGCGAATACTTATCATTTTGGTTGTTTTTTATTCATCTTGACGAGCTTTCTCCCATATAAGGAAAGAATTTCCTCTCCTTCCCTTAGTTTTTGACATTTTTTAAAGATAGATGTTGCATTTATTGTTGCATGAACGTGGTCATGAATTATCTTTCTTGCCAAATACCTATCATTGGTTGTGTTTATTTTTTGTAAAATCTATTTAGAAATATTTTCTCTCTAATAAATATTTTCGTTCTTCTCAACATTCTCTTTGAGCTTCCCAAAAATATCTAGAAGACTTTCATTAAATTCAAACCAATCAAATAACCTATCATCACTTGCCTTTATTTTCCCCCAAATGTCTTTTTTCATTTTCTTGACTGTATTTTTTACTTTTTCATTCAAGCTATTTTTTGTAAGTTTTAATTGTATTATTTTCCTTTTGTAGCTCTTCTCTCAATTCTGACAAATGGTGTTCACCATGTTTTCTTATTTCCTCTCCTTTCTCTTCCCAATGTTTCTTTTACCCTCTCATTCTCCAATTCCTTATTTAAATTATTGTTTGCATGTGTCGTAGTCTCCATGCTTTTATATAAACATAGTGAAGAGGCTTTTTCATCCTCAATTTTTTTTATTTCTCTCTTCCAATTTTTCCCTCAGAATTTTTTAGTTTTGCCTCCATATGCTCTTGTTGTGCAATTGCTTCTTTAGAGGAAGAATTTTTTTTATATTTTTCTCTCATTCTTTACACCTGCTATCTACTGCTTTCTCCTTTGCCTTTTCATTTTCCAGGTCTGCCTATAACTTTTCTATTTTGTCCACAAGCTTTCCTTTCTCTCTATCCAAATTCATCACTAAACTGTAGACCACTTGGTTGGTCATTTTTGACACATTTATCTTTTCCACATTTTTAATTTTGGATATATCTATTTGGAGGGTGATAACATGAAATACAGATAGATCTAACTGACTCTCTGGTGTATTATTATATCTAGGAGGGGGCATGACAACCATGAAATCCATCATTTCTTTGGTTGGTTCATATATGGGAAATATCCTATTTGATGTAGGTTTTGCATCACGAGCTACAACAATTGCATCCCTCTTCAATGTATTAGTATTTTTTCTATTCCTTTTTTTTTTTGTTCAAAGTTAGTTATAAAATCATTTTAATTAAAATCTATGTTTGTTGAAATAATTGAATATTTGAAAGGTGAAATAGAACTTCCAGTGATGTGCATGCATCCACCTATGCATGCATTTCTAATAATTTCACCATGAGGATTAGCAACATCCTGACACATTACTAATCACATCCCACTATCAGTAGAAAGTAGATTTTTTGGACTATTCTGAGGGATTTGTCTTGAAGGTGTGGCAATTGTTAGAATCACCATTGGCACTATTTTCATAACCTTTTTCTTCTTTACATTTCCTTCATCTCTAGGATCCTGTATTTTCATGTCCATTCATAATGTCCTTTTCAAACCATTAGTACTACCCATGCCATCCCCACCAGTCGCAGTCGCACTTGATTCAGATTGAATCTAAGTGCTTGGAAAACGTGGAACTAGATTTGAAGATGGAAAAAATGAAGGTGCAAGAGTATGAGACTAAGTAGTACCTTTTTGTGATGAAATTGATGATTCCACTCCAAGGACTGGTGTCTCACTATATTTTGTTGGAACTAGTGTGGTAGGTGGAAACCAAGGTCCTTGTCCTATGGGACCCAAACCACACCAACGTGGAAAACCCTTTTTTTTCTATAATCTATGCCCCTTTGGTATATTTTTATTTCATGGACACATCGACTCCATTAAAATTTGAATAGACTATAGTAGTTTTGGGAGTGGAATTAGTGGATGTAGGATCCACAAAAGCCCACTCATACTCATTATCTTAACGATCATCATCACAGTGGTATGCTTTAGCTAGATGCTCCTTACTCCAAAAGTATCTAAATATTTGATCCTCTTCCACTTCATAAAGATTTGGAGAGGTCTTTGGCTCACTGAGATTCTTCCTCATTTCCTAAAAATAAAATTTTTTGTTTTGAGTCCAATTACCATATTTACATTGATCCATTAGGTCCGCTGGAATAGATTTTCTAAATGGTTGAGTAGCTTTCTGGTAGAAATTGTAGGATGTCCTAGGCTATTCTTTTCCTTTCTATTTGTGAAATTCCATAATTTTTTATGACCATTATTGTATTGAAATATTATTTTCAATGGTGTATTTATCCATCTCTTTTTTGACCTCATCCTAGGACTCCATGTTTTTAATTTTTCCTATCAATGACATACTCTCATGTTGACATTTGCTTGTGGAGTTCCCATTCTCTTTAAGATTTGTTCCAATTATGTTGAGTGGATCATACTGACAGTGATTGTCAACATCAAAGAAAAAAATTGTAAAAACAACCAATGCCACTTTGAATCCTCTTCTCTCAAATGTGAACCCTCCAAATGAGAAAGGAAAGAAAGGAAATATCATTTTATTTTGCTGACCATTAAAGAGTAAATCTATTCTATCCATGTTCTATACATATTCAAATGAAAATACCTTCTTTGTCACATGTATTGTAAGTTTGTAGGGTTCTACCAATGAACCGTAAAACCTTAACACAGTATAGTCTTCCATGAAGTACCAGTCAACCAATTGTATTTTAATTCTTAGTTGAATGCAATCTCTACAAGACATAGGAAATATAGGCATTGGAGTGCCTATAATTTTATGATACATTGGTGCCAAAATAATTCTAAAAAATGGTAGTAGTTCCTTATGTTATCACTCATCCTTATCTCAGGTGTCCATTCATATATTGGATTATGGACCCGACTTTGAAGCTTGTTTATCTGAAATATTGCACGATGCTTTTCTAAAAGAAGATAACACAAGTAGGTTGTGAATCTAAATGTCTTCTGTGAACCTGTTTTAATCATTAGTAATTGTTCTTGCATGAAATGAACAATGTGCTCAATAAAATTATATCTTACTGGTTCTAATTCACAATGAATATGAAAAATCATTTCAAGAATGTTGGCACCCACTTCTTTGTTACTTTCCAATCCCAAAAAAATGCTAGCAAGGAAATACTATCCTGAACCCATTGCACAAAAATATCATAATCATAAGGAGGCTTATGATATCGATCCAGACTAGAACTACCTGTTATTCATCTGATATAAGAATCTTTCTATCTAGCATCTAATTTTTCATAATTCTCTGTCAGCTTTCATAGGTCAATGTGCACATTTGAGTTTTGTGCTTCAAACCGTAGGTCCAATAGACTATAAAATTCACTCTCGGTTATCGACAAAATTTCCTCCTGAGTATTTTTATTGATAATTTCTTTTCTATTTTCATCATAATTTTCATCGCAGAGCATGACAATTTCTAAATAAGGGAATACTTGAGGTAACACCATGCGTGTCGACCTAGCAACCCACATTACCATTTTATTTGTCTTTTCCTTTACCATGTTCTTAAATGGATAATATTTTGTCTCCTTCATTGGATATTTCTACTTATTTTCAAGTGAAAATATAATTTCCATGATTCCCTTATTTCCATGGATAAAAGGATCATAAATATCATGGAATTCATCAATAAAACCTGGTGTTTTAACCAATTTGTGGAACTCTATTATCTATGTCTCTTGTCTTTTCCTTTTACTTGTAATCTTGGTATTTTTTTTGGCCATCGTAGTATTTACTTATAGAAAAATTCAAATAATTCTACACAGGTACAATTTATAGGTGTGATTCAAAATTGAACCCTAAAGATAGTTCTATAATCTAAACAGTAAACCACAAGATTTGAAAAATAAGAAAAGAAAGGACGTAGGTGTTTAGGATTTTACCCATAATTTCAATTTATGTAGACTGTGAGTGGGTAGAGAGCTATGAGACTTTGTTTCATTCCTTAACCTATAATTTGTAACCCCTTTCTAAATATCCAATACTAGTTAGAACTGAAAAACTTAGATTGAAAACCTAAAGGGTAAAATTTTTACAATCGTGACTCATGTTAACTTTTATTGCTTCTTTATGAAGACTAATATCTGATGTCACTATGACACATATCACTTAATAATTTTAAATTACAACTTCAACTAGAGATCCAAAATTGAGCTTATTAGTTATTACATTTATTAAATGTTTATTTTTACTCCAATTTAGATTTTAATTATACTCAGTTGAATGTTAAATCATGACACGAGTCTTGTTTCTAGGAGAAATTTGCAAAAAGAGGTGATTGTTCCCCAAATCGGCTTGAAATACACCTTGGGTTGTTTATATATGCTCATCCAATGATGATTGGTAGTTGTTGCAGGTGTTGTAGGTCCCATTCACTTTTGTCTTGTTAGTACTAGTAGTAACCTAGTCACCTCACACTTCATCATTAAATGAAACTAACAGTGTGAGTGGACACATGTTATGATTCTAGAATAGGTTTGGAAAAATGGAGTTTCATTTCCCTTTCAGCCTAGAATACACCATATATCATTTATCTATTCTCATCCAATGGTCGTTCGCAGTCACTGTCAGCCTGTCAGGTGTTGCAGGTCCCATTCAATTTTGCCTTATCATTAGTGATGCAGGAGCATCCTAGGATTGTTGGCAATCCTGTATCTCACAAAAATATATTTTTTGTGGAGAGTACTTGGTACATTTTGATCTTACTTGGTTAAGTGTTACTCAGTTGAAGGAGAGTGTTGTTACTCGGTTTCAGTATTGGCCAAGGGGATTGTTCATTGGTGGAGCTCAGTCGCTAAAGAACTCAGCAAACTTCTGGTGCTCAACATGTATTGTGGCTTGGAAATGCCTGTGGAGCTCGGTCATCATTCTCGCTTGGTGCTACCTACCTTTCTTAGCATGTGTTGGTTGTTGGCACTCAGAAGTTTTGCTGACACTCTACCATTTGGCTTATCGATTTGTGTTCTTGTGGATTTGGGAGGCTGACTTGATGTATTTAATATGTGTAGCATGACATTTAATTCATATATCTCATTGGGGATTATGGGGACCTAAATCTGGGTCGTCTGCATCTCCTATGTTAGATTTTATGGCTGACTTTTTGGTTTCCTCTTGTATTTAAGTTGTGTTATGTTCTTAGCTTAGGGGGAGCGGATGGGGACCAGATGAGATCATATCAGAGAAGATCATATTAGATCAGATAGGGGATTCAAGTTGGGAATATGAGTATTGAATCTAAGTTGTATATTTGGACAGAAGGCAAATAACTTGATGCTTGCAAAAGATTTGTGATGGATCTTAGATTTATATCTTTGTAATTGGCCATAACTAGGAAGGCCTTACATCACGACAGGTTGAATATAATTTTTGTTTTATGGAAATAGATCTCATATGTTGATGATATTTGTATTACTTGTTTTTTCTGCTATTGTTCCTTAGGGATATATGTTTGGATAGTCCATTCTTGGACCCTCCGACCTGCACCCCATTAGGTGGTATCAGAGCTTGAAGTTCCTAAGTGTGTGGATAGATCACCAAGGGTGAGGCAGTTTGCACAGAGACCTTGGATTGGAAAGTTGGTGATTTGTTCCAGAGGGTTCGCAAAGATCTTTAAGATGCCTCCGAAGAAGAGCCACGAGATTATAGAAGAATAACCTAAGGTGGAGTTCAATCCTAAAGATTTCCAAGCTTTGCAAAAGCATGTGTGATAGCTGCAAGAGGAGTTGAAAATAAATAATGCCTCTAAAGATAATGGTGAAGATACTGAAGAAGAAGATCATTTCAAAGAATCTGTAAAATATGTTAGAGATCCAGAGGAGGCTATATTTCTGAGAGTTGTATCTAGAATTGGGAAAAGACCTAAGATCAAAGTTTTTTGCATTTTCTAGAAGCCTTATGCCAAAAGAGTTGATCAATTGGATTAATACTTTGAGTATGAAGAAGTAGAAGATCCTAATAGAGTTTGGTTTGTAAAGACAAAGCTAAAAGGTCATGAAAACATATGGTGGAGAGAAGTTCAATTGGAAAGAATTTGAAGAGGTAAAGACAAGATCATTAGATTGAACCGAATTGTTGAGAAGTTGAAGAAAAAATTCATTCTGGTGGATTATGAATTGGAGATATTTAAGAAGATGCAAGGTTTAAGGTAGGAAACCAAGTCGGGGAAAGAGTATACCGAGGAGTTTTACAAAATCTTGGTTAGGAATGGTCATTCAAAAGTTGATAAATAGAAGGTTTCTATGTATATCTATGGCTTGAGACCTAGCATACAAGAAGAGTTACTTATTGTTTAGATGACAACAATAGGAGATACTTATCCAATGGCATTGAGGATTGAGGAGAATCTAAACAAGAAGTTTGAAGGTAGGTAGAATAATAGAAACTGAGATGGTAAGAATGATGACACAACTGCTGAGAGGTAAGGTGGTGGAGAATTCTAAGAAGACTGAGGTAGGATCTAGTAGTAGTCAAACCACTAAGGATTACAATCACGGATATGGAAGAAGAGGCAGAAGTGATTTCATTGGTACTTGTTTTTACTATGGTGAGAAGGGGCATAAATACTATTCATGTCCTCAAAAGAGATTGAACCTAGTTACTAAGGAGAGTCAAGAGAATGTTGCAGAAGAAGGTGAAGTTATGGTTACCAGGAGATTAGCTACATGTATTAATGAACCTATGCAGAGAATAAATTTGTTTAGAACCAGATGTAAGTGCAAGGACAAGGTATGTAATGTCATAATTGATGGTGGAAATTCTCAGAATTTTGTTTCAGAAGAAATGGTTAGTAAGTTGAGTTTGGAAAGGAGGAAACATCCTAATCCTTATCAGAGTAATTGGATACAAGATGTGTCTAAGGTTAGGATTGAGGAGAAATACCTTGTTAATTTTAAGATTTGATCTTATTATGATTAGATATTGTGTGATGTGATACCTATGGATTCTTGTCATCTATTGCTTGGTAGACCTTGGAAATATGACATACATGTTATGTTTGATGGTCATGCAAATACCTATGTGGTTAGGAAGGGAGAATTTGTGTATAAATTGGTACCTTTGTAGGAATCAATAGCTAAGAAATGTGGGGTTCTTAGATATTGTTTGAGTGACATTGGTAGATTTGATGAACCTATTCCTATGGATGAAAGGAAGCACTAATACATTTCGTACCAAATTGCAACGACAGTGCCGTTGTAGTTTTTCCGTCACAACCTTGTCGTTGTCACAATTGTGACAACGACAAGGTTGTGACGGAAAAACTGCAACGGCACTGCCGTTGCAATTTGGTACCAAATGTATTAGTGAAGGAGAGTCTGAAGGGAAAAGAGAATGACAACCCTGAGGAACTTGTAACGATTAAGAGGCAGAAGGAATTTCTTACAAAGGTAGTGCAGCAGATGATGGCCCTAGTGACAAAGAGGGATGCAGATGATACCAAGATGATTAGTAAGTTTGGTGAGGATGTGGTTCACTAAAATACTAATGGTATCAACAATGAAGAGGATGTTAAAATTCAGTTGCAAACAAGAAAGATGAGAAAAGTACAGGGTAGATGAACTTGTCGAATCAGAAAGTGGACAAAGTGAAGACAACAAGGAATGAAGGGCAAGAAGATATATGGGTTAAGAATAGATATGACATACCTATTCTTATTCCCTTAATGTTTTCATGATTTCCTTTATGGGAACATCTTCTCTACCTGGGGTGTCTAATGCTGGAGCATCCTAGGATTCTTGGTAATCTTGTATCACACAAAAATATATTTTATTTGGAGAGTACTTGGTGTGTTTTCATCTTAGTTGGTGAAGTGTTACTTGGTCAAAGAAGAGTGTTGTTTCTCAGTTGTAGTGTTGGCCAAGGGGCTCAGTTGTTGGTGGAGCTTGTTCACTGAAGAAATTGACAAACTTATGGTTCCTGACATATATTGCGGCTTGGAGATGCCTGTGGAGCTTGGTCATTGTGCTTTCTCGGTGATGCCTAGCTTGCTCGACATGTGTTGGTTGTTGGCACTCGACAGTTTTACTTACACTCAGCAGTTTGGCTTGCTGAATGGTTTTATTGTAGATTTGGGAGGCCGACTTGATGAATTTAATATGTCTAGCGTGACATTTAATTTAGATCTCTCATTGGTGATTGTGGGGACCTAAATTTGGGTAGTTGGCATCTCCTATGTTAGATTTTGTGGCCAACTAGTTAGTTGCCTCTTGTATTTATGTTATGTTATGTTCTTTTCTTAGGGGATTAGATGGGGATCGAATGAGATTAGATCATAGAAGAAAAAATTAGACCAGATAGGGGATTCAAGTTGGGAATCCGCATATTGATTCTAAGTTGTATGTTTGGGCAGAAGGCGAATGACTTGATGCTTGTAGAAGATCTATGATAGATCTTAGATTTATATCTTTGTAATTGGTCGTAACTGGGAAGGCCTTACAACCCAACATGTTGAATGTAATTACTTTTTTATGTAAATAGATCTCATATGTTGATGATATTTCTATGTTACTAGTTGTTTCCGTTGTTGTTTCTTGGGGCTGTATGTTTGGACAGTCCATTCTTGGACCCTTCGACCTACACCCCATCAATTAGTCACACATCATCATCACATGAGACTGACTTGAGTGGACACATGTCATGATTCTGGAATATTTTTGTGAAAATTGGTTTGTCTTTCCCCTTCAGCCTGAAATACACCATACGTTATAAATTTATTAAATTTAAATAAGATTATTTTTCATTTGCACTAAATTGTAAATTTCTAAAACAATGAACAACGAATAATTTACAATTTTACATTGAGTTTGTAATTTAGTATTTTAATTAATTATTTTTTAAAATTTCAATTTTTAAATAGTCCTAAGTTTTTATTTAAATAATCAAATATATCAATTTAGTATTATATATGATCAATTATTAAACTTTATAATAAAAAAGTTATTAAATTTATAACTTGATAAATTCTAACTTTATATTTCGCATATTGATAATAGATATGCATATAATTTACCAATATAGACCACATACTTTTTATAATTATTTTTTAATTGTATGACATTGATCTGAATTAATTACTAAACAATAATAAAACAATTTTAAATGTTAAAAATAAAAACTTTCTTTGTCTCTGGACTGATAAAGAAACCTAATCATTTTAAAAACTTGAAAAAAGTCCGTTCATATGGAAAGCATATTAAAAAATATTTTTAAAATAATAAACTACTTCAAAGTTAATAAAAAACCCATTATATCCTCTTTATTTCAATAAAAAATTAACCACTATATACGTTAATTGAAGAAGTCTATGCAATGTGGTGGATAGAGTAACAATTTATAGAAAAATTATATTTAATTTCCTGAATTCAATACACGACACCTTTATATTTATATCTATAATTAATTGGGTAAAAAGTTCATACAACTTCGATTAATGGTTATCTTAATTTAGGAATTCTGATGATAATCGAGAAGGCAATGACATAGACAATATTCAAATTTAAAAATGGAATTGTCAATGCCATCATTTCCTTATTTCTATTGAAACATACTTAAATGTCTAATACACAGCTGAAGAAAGTAATTAAAATATTGCAATCGTAGAGAAGTCTAAGAATCATTTTTTGTACCCATAAAACACAAATTGAAATGAACTTGCAAAATTTTCATTTTTTTTCTTCATAAAATTACATTGTAGAGTAAAAATAAAAATCTACTAGGTCACTGGAAGTGGACCAGTGCCAGTGGTATGATTATATCCAAAAGAACCAAAAAATGTTGTATGATTGTATATATTATGATTATGATTATGAATTGAATTCAATTAATATGTATATATTTTGGTTATGCATTAAATTCCTTGGATAAAATCTGCTTATGATCATAAAAGGGAGTCAAGATTCTTAGAATGACATGCTACTTTTTCCATTTTATCTACCATTGAGTTAGCAACCCTTATTTTGATAGATACAGTTGAAGTAGAATACATGAATCAATATTTTAACAAAGAATATGTTAAGTGCAAAATAATGAAACTAAAATCGATAAATACATAAAAGAAAACTGAAATAAAGTTGCAAATTTTCCATTAATATGTTCTAAAAATTTATAATTTTTGTAGTCCCTCCAAAATTTTAAAGAAAAAATGAGGGGGTTTAGGGTTGCAACTTGCTAGGTACTTACTACTAGCCCAAAAAAACTAAACTACTACTATTACTAGGGCACTGACAGTGGACCAGTGCTATGATGGTATTGGTATAAAAAAATAAAACTTTGCATGTCAAAACACCAAGGGCATGCCATAGGGACAGGGTGACGGGAATGGGTAAAGTAGGGATCTTTATCTTCCCCTTCGTCTGAGTAGAATTTTTGAGAGATGATAATCTCTAAGAATTCTTCAAGCCAAGTGTAGTCCAGCACCTTGAATTTATCAAGGAGAAACCATTTGCGGATAAATCCCTCCCAAGTCGCACCCATTTCCTATGTGGTGTCAGTTTCTCTACATTGAGTTTCAACAGAAAGGGTTGTCGGGCCACATTTCTGCCTGGATCTAGAAGTTTGGGTATATCCCTTAGTCAAGGCATCCCCATCCCTAATTTTGCAAAAATAGCAACAGGGACACCACCCACCAGGAATTTCTCTTTAAAAACCTTCCTCAGAAGTATCAACATTTCAACCTTCTCTCCTTTGAGGTCGAGTAGAGATGCAAAAAAATGGGACGTAATGTCCATGTAGATGTGGTGGTTGTCAACATTCTCAAGGAACTCTCAACCCAATACCATCAATACAATAGCATTTGTAAAAGTGCCAACCTCCCTACAAACTAAAGTGAGGGTTTCTTCTTAGATGCTTCCCAAAAAGGACTTCTGCTCCTCTAGGGATGTGCATCTCAAATAGACAGGAGTGTCCATCTCCAATTCTTGACAGCCTAAAGATCTAAAAGCCTAATCCTTAAAACCCAAGACATAATTTCAACCACCGGCAGCTCTGACTCTTAATCTACCAAAATAAAATTGAAGAAGAAAGAAGCTAGATCATCTATAAATAGCCCTTGATTGATACTTAGAAATTAATTATTCCTTCTTTAATCATATTAAATCCATTATCCTTCATATTTAATGTAAATCTTTCCCATAAATGCATGTGTGTGAGAAATTTAAATACATTGTCCTTAATATTTCATATCTCCATGTAAATATTTCCCATAAGTGCATGCATGTCAGCAATTGGTAATATCGTCTGTAAGAATTTGGAAGTTGTGTGTTGAGTAGATGTAGTTAAAGAATGTCGATTGTCACCGAAAAGGCATTTATTTAGTACCGAGTTACAAGTTACAAGTTTCACTATAGACCATGCAACATTATTCACTATCCATGTAAGAAACCAACTAGTTATAATCAACAATCATGGTTATGGTGCAGGTTTTAAGGTTTGAATCTTGAATCCTGGAGAACCTTTTTTCCTTCAATAAATTAGGGCCAAAATTAAACTTCATCTATTGATCTACGATCATCAAACAGTCTCAAATAAAACATTTAACATTATAAAATGATGGATTTTAGGTTATGTGTCCATGTGACAAGTCATTCTTATCAATACCAACATGTTGAGTCTACATACTAGTTGGTAACAAATAAAGGTGATATTCACTGATAGTGATATTTCATTAATTACATCTCTGATAAGTTTCCATTTGGCATTGGTCCACATGATGAGTCCCATCTTTTCAAAATTGCCAGTAAAATATTTATTTTTCCCATAATTAATGAAAGATTAGCCAATAAAATAAATAGTTTTTTAAATGGTAGATAAAATATTCCAGTACAATTATTATTTTCCCTTCGAAAGAAAATCATTCGTCTCATATATTATATTTTTTTTAATTCAAAAGAAAAAAAATTGCCTCATACAATATATATTTTCCCCCACATTAATGTATTATTTGCTAGGATTTTCTATAATTTTCATATGGCTGGGAAAAACTGCCAACACAAACTATTTTATTTTCCTAATTTGGTAAAAAATTTCTCCTTCATTAAGAAACTTTCCCTCTAAAATAATGTAGGATTCGCCAAGATTTTACACCTTTTCTTGGGAGGAGGTTTCTTAAAGTTATCCCTATCATGGAGGTTAGAAGAGTGTCATGAGATGTGTTGTTAAATGCTTGTTCACATTGAGTTTTTGTTGATGGCTTGGGTTTGAAAGGTTTTCATGAATATATTGTAAAGTTACATTGTTAAATAGTACATGAATTATGGATGCTTTTGGAGGCTGGGTTTCTCACTCATTAGGATTTTCCCAAGGTATATCTTGGGTCATTTTTGTGTGGATATGTTTTCTATTCTCTTGTATGTATATTTAGAGTACTTATTTGATTAATTTATCATGTGGGTTATGTGGAAATTGTCATAAGTATGGTTGCAATTTTCCTTATAGGGTTTAGACTAGAAGGCTTGAGATATTGTAAGACAGGAAAAAGGGGGAAAACATGCATGCTAAGAAAGCCATAAAACCATAAAAGAATACAAAAATATCATATCCTAACATTAAATCCATGAAAGAAAAGCATGAAATATGAAATTAAATTCAACAAAACTCCCTTCAACTTGTTCCAATGCCTTTGTTGCTTCTCAAAATTGAATTGATGTAGCTCCCATGACAAAATGCACCTATAGAATGAAAGAAATAAATTGACAATAATGATGAGAAGATTTGAAATATGATGGTTAGAAAAAAAAATCAGAGAAATATTCTCAATTTATAGAGTTTGAGAGAAAATTCTCCAAATTGGCAATTTGAAAGCAATTGGGAAAGTACCATAGTTTATCGCAAGATTTGAAATTCATTTTAGAAACATTCCAAAATGAGTGGAAGCTCATTTCGAAACTTTGAAAATAGATGAGTAGTTAACAAGGAGAGTGTAAGAGTTCAAAAGAGGAAAGTGCAAGAGATGGAGAGAAAAGAGGAAGTGGAGGCTATTAAATAGAGATGGAAGCTATATTTTATGAAAAGAATCCCATGTGGAAATGTGAGAGATTATTTTAATTTAAAATTCAATATTCCTCACAAATTAGTAATTAGGAATTAGAAATAGGAAATACGAAATTAATAATAATTCCCATATTTAAAATTAGACAATTAATTAATATAATTAATTAATTGTGGGGAAAAGGGGGAAATTGTGATAAATAAAGTTTATTTATTTATCATAGGTTAGGACATAGGAATAAGGGATAAATTCATTATTATTTACCCCTATACAAGATGAACTTTTTTAACAAGATTAAAATGATCAATGATGAAAATGACATGATTGGACATGACCAAAAGGTCAAACCGATCAGAATATGATGACAATTAGGAAAAAATAGTAATTAATTAAATAGTTTTCATTATTTAATTAATAGAAGAATAACACAATATTGGTGAATGATAAATACCAAACACACAATATAGAATACATGTTAAAAAAGGGTGGCCAAAGGCGTTGAACTATTTTTTAGTGTCCATAGATATATCATGTTCAATTTAGCATTTTTTGATTGGGCATATGCAACTGTTC
Source organism: Thuja plicata (assembly GCA_018584345.1). NCBI lineage: Eukaryota > Viridiplantae > Streptophyta > Pinopsida > Cupressales > Cupressaceae > Thuja > Thuja plicata. The sequence continues at coordinate 5,571,858 of MU224832.1, read as the reverse complement.
TTTGGTCATAATGTCTAATGAAGATGTAGAATTTAATTCTTCATCTAGGATGTTCTATATTAAATATTTGGTGTAACTCTAGGGCTACCTATAATATTCTAACAATGCAATTTTATCTATTGGATATCTTGGAAGCATGAAGGAAAACATGAATATCCTTTAATTCTAGTATAAGAAAATTACCTATACCAACCAAATACTGTTAGATTTGATAACCATCAAATCCTCCCAAGATCACCTTCATGCAAACCTGTCATAGAATAGAAGCAAGACAGAAGAGAGGATAGAAAGCTACGGAGGCCAAAAAGCCAGAGACATCATGTGCTCAAGAAAACAATATATTAATGATATGTTTCTATGAATTACAATGCGATGTAAAAACTCTGTAATGAAAAACTAAGAGGTGAATCCTTATAAAGGAA
>MU224832.1:5540027-5571386 GCA_018584345.1 Thuja plicata | reverse complement strand
TACTAGACTACTCTAACACCCCCCCTTAAGTGTAACTTAGGGAGAAGCAAAACAGCTAAACTACTACAGAAAGCAGGAAAGATGGGTCCCGGCAACTAGGCCTGATCAGGTACCCAAAACAAGAAAGAAAACTAGATGAAGGAAACTGAGCTTTCAATCTAGGGAAAAGATGTCCCAGAGAAAGGAACAAGAAAAGAGCAAGAAGAATCTCCGAAGCATGAAGCTGAAAACTCTGTCAGAAGAAACTGCTAGAACCCCCACTGAAGTGCATGACCAGGTAGAGAAGACAAATTCTGAAGAGCTAATCAATTGAACTAGGAAGCAATAGAACCAACAGGTGAACCCCCCCATAATGCTGAACCGGGAGAGGTGACAGGAACACTGAAATGCAATGCCAGAAACATCTGCAGAAGAAGAACCAGGAACACCAATAGTGCAACAAAAGTACAAACACAGGATAAAGGGCGGTGTCATCAACACATAGCATGGGCTAATTTTTTGGAAGGTACGCTCACTTGACAAAGGTGGATGTGCCTAAAGTGGCAAAATCATCATAACCCCCCCATGGCACTTTATAACAGAGTGCAAGTACAAAAAACGTACAAGGTGTACAAGATTCTAGATATATAGAAGTAGGCACTTTATCTTAGTGTGTTTACAAAACACAAAAGCATCAGAAGAGCATACAAGCTTAGAAGTCAGAAAGAAGAGTGAGCTATGAAATCAAAAGAAGAGATCCCAGGACCTGTAGAACCAAGCAATCCACCAGAGTGCATAAACTGCCAAACTCAGAGGAGAGTAAACTTGGAGTAGAATCTGGAACAAATACCTCTGCCATTGAATGGTTCACTAAGTCATCTTTCTAACGATATCTCGTTTGCCAAAAATGGAGTCCGGATGAGCCAGATATGACTCCCGGAAGGCAAGAAAAGACATCGGACATCAACAGCAAAAAATGCTATTGAAACAATAGAACCCAAAAACCCAACCTCCATCATCGGAAATTTCTCAGAAAGAGCTTTCCGATGGTATATGGAAGTCGAAAAAAGACCCCCGGATGCTCAAGTTAGAGCGAAAACACTCCAGGAGGGTCAGAAAGGCCCCAAAAATAAAAAATAAGCCCCCGGGGGCTGAAAAAACTCCAGCCCCATATTAATGGCTTGTTGTAAATCCATTGAAATTATCTTCACTTTGTCTCCTTTAATTGTCTTGAGTGATCTCATAGTGAATGCATCATTCACTCTTTGGTAATGTTTGAAATATTCTCTTAACTCCAGCTAGGGAATGTATAGATAAATCACATTTTGGCCTGGTCTATCACCTAAAACTTTAACTTGTTTTAGGGTAATGGGTTCAATATTAAGGTTATGGTTAGGTTAAGGATTATTGTTATCGTTATTCTTATGTTTAGGATTATTGTTATGGTTATGGTTAGGATTATGGTTAGGGGTAAGGTTTAAGTTTATGGTTCAAATTATGGTTAGGGTTAGGGTTAGGATTAAGGTTAGGGATATAGTTAGGATTATGTAAAAGGTTATTAATTAGGATTATAATTAGAAATAGGATTAGGGTTAGTTTTTAGGTTATGGTTAGGATTAGATTTTATCATTAGGATTTAGGTGATAGTTAGGGTTAGAGCTAGGTGATAGTTAGGGTTAGGGTTGAGGTTAGGATCAAGGTTTAGGAATTAGTATTAGGATTATGGTTAGGTTTATGGCTTATAATAAGGTTGTAATATAAGGGTCAGGATTTTAATTAGGCTTAGGGTTAGGAAAAAATTTATAGCTTTATGCCACGATTAGGATTAGGATTGGGTTTAGGGCTTAGGTTATTATCTTTTTTAAAATTTGGATTATGGCTATGGTTAGTATTTAATGCTTGGGTTAAGGTTAGGATTATGGATTAGGGTTTAGGATTAATATTATGGTTGAGATTAGGATTTGGGTTAAGGGTTTAGGGTTAGGGTTTATATCATGTTATATACACAAAAAATTGTCCAAATGCATTTAATAATTAAATACTAGATATTTAATTAATGTCCTAAGTCTTCTATTATATAATTAAATCCAAACATTTAATTATGTAATTCACATCCCCAACTAATTCTTCAAATAAATCTAATTTATTAATATTTTATTTGATACATTTTATTGAATAAATTTTATTTATTCAAATTATGTTTTCATCTAAATCCTTCTAAATCCATGATTAAATTAATTAAACTTAATTTAATCCTAACCCATGGTTTAAAACCTAAATCTAACCTAGGTTGGACCACCTATTCTCATCTCACTAAACCTACATTGGGAATAATCTCTAATTAACTCCTAATCCCCTTCATTCCTAATCTCATTAAGCTAATGAGATGTTTACACACATGTGAGCATCTCTTCCCTAAAGTAAAGTCTTCTCACTTTTCCATAAAATACCCAAACCATCTTTCTTACATCTTCTTCTTACACCTCTTACACTTTCTAAAAGTGTTTTATAGAATTTTTACTCTTACATAGGTACTTTTGGGTACATATGAAGCATCACATCAAAAGTTTCTCCAACATGTGAGAAATTATCTCTCTCTTTCTTGTGTTGGAGATTTGTTTCTGTACAGCTAGTTGATTGTATGTTTGTCATTGATGACAAAATATAATATACAGTAGTGATTCTATATGTACTTATTAGAATGATGATATCAAGCCTTGCATGGATATATTTAGGTTGTAGACGTGTTTAGCATGTTATGTTCATACATGCAGACTAAGATATGATTTTTTAGTCAAGTTGTGTAATTCTGTTATTGGCAGTTACAGTTCTGGAAGAGTATCTGTTTAGAGCTAATGTGTTTAACGTGTTTCTTGAGTTGCACCTATCTTTAGGATATGAATGTTTATATTCATGATTAGTTATGATTTGATGATATTTATCTAAAGGCGCCTAACATGTTTCAAGAAGATTGCAAAGTTAGAGTTGATTTGGTGAAGTCGACTTAGTGAAGCATCGCGTCTATTCAGTTTATATTTGCGTAGTTGTAATTATGCTTGTGTGATTAGTAAATCCAACAAGGATGTTATAAAGAGTTTTCTTATAGGTCCCATGATATCATACTTTGAGGAAGATACTTATAGAAAGTCATTTGTGATACGCTAAGTGTGAATGATACGAAAAGAGACAGAAAATGTACAGAGCAGAATATCAGTGGTGGTTCATTCATCAAAGGTCTATGTGAAGAAGCAGTTGAAGATTACAATACATTGGAATTGATCAAGATAGTAGGTCTACTCTATAGTTCATCATCAGATATAGTGTATATCTGTTCTATAGAAGGTTTTAGCCTTCACCATTGAAGCAGTGAGCTTTTGGATAGTGAGTCATCACCCCTAACAGGGTTATTTATAAAAGACTCCTAACAGGGTTAGACCCTTAACTAGGTCACTATACTTATTGCATTGTAAAGTAAAACTCCTAATAGGGTTGAAATATCTTCTAATAGGGATTACTATAAACTAGTATAGTTCATTGTGGGTGTTAATTCCCACCAGGGTTTTTACCATTTGGTTTCCCTATAATAAAATTGTGTGTTGTGTACTATATTATCTAAATGTGCATTTACTTTACTATATTCTGAAGTTAAAGAACTAAAATAATTAAAGTTACTGATAACTGATTCAGCTCCCGCCCTCTCAGTTATCCTTTGTGACTATTCTAACAATTGGTATCAAAGCCAAGTGCCTTGGAGAAGAAGCCTAACAACTTAAGGTAGATCAGATGGTATACTTCAGAAAAGAGAGCCCTAAGTTCGATGGAGAAAATTATCTGGATTGGAAAAATGAAATGATAACACATCTATAGTGTGTTGGCTTTGAGATCTTTGAGATAGCTACACAAGAATTTGTTATTCTATCTCTAAAAGACCTTGCAAAGGATGATGATACTAATAGACAAAAGGAGACATTTACCAATAATGCAATAACTAAAGAAGCCCTAATCAGCGCCCTATCCAATAGTGAATTTTCTGAGATCAAGAAAATTGACAGAGCATACACCATATGGAAGTATTTAGAACATATGTTTGAAGGAGATATTCAAGAAAAGAATGCGTGTAGGAAGACATGGAAAAAGAAATACAACAGTCTTGAGATGTTACCTGAAGAGAACATTATAGCCTACAATCAAAGGATAAATGAAGCAGTCTCTGGAATCAGAAACAATGGTGGAGAAATATTAGAAAAAGATATAATGGACAAACTGTTAACAACCATAACATCAGACTATGAAAAAAAGATAAGTATTCTAGAGGAAACCATGCTATTTTCACAAGACTTCAAAAGAGATACTTTGATCAGTAAAATCTTTGCATTTGAAATATCAAGATTGAAGACTGAACCTAAAAGTGAAATAGCTTTCAAAGCCTCAGTCCATGGCAAGAAATCCTCTCACATCTCTATCCATAATGAGAAAGAAGATGTTGATGAAGAATTGGAAGAAATCATAGCTATGATTTCTAAAAGAGAAAATAAAGGAAAAGGGAAATATGAAGGAAAACTTCCATTCACATGTTTTTCATGCAACAAGATTGTTCACTTTGCATCCAAGTGTCCTACAAGAGTAAAGAAATTCAGACCTGATTATAAACCTAAATACAGAAAGGAATGTTATCATGCGGAAGAAGGTGTAACTAATGAATATTTAGGAGAAGATGAAATTGGATTCGTTTCCCTTAGAGACATGGAAAAGTTGCTTGAGGAAATGGACATTCAAGATGAAAAGGAAGAACGAGAGTTAGCCCTAATTTCCAAAGAAGACATTAGAACTGATTAGATCATTGACAACGGTTGTTCTCTCCACATGACAGGTGATAAAGACAGATTTTTTCATCTATAAAAATACAAAGGTGGTATGGTTAGATTTGGAGATAACACTCCTAAACCTATCATAGGCAGAGGATCTATCACCCTAGATGGAAAGAATAAGATAGATGATGTTTTGCATGTTGATGGACTACATCACAATCTACTAAGTGTTGGACAGCTACTTGAAAAAGGTTATCATTTGGAATTCAGAGACAACAAATGTATCATTAGCAACAAAGATGGAGATATTATTGCATTGGGATCAAAAACAAAAGGTAATGTTTTTCAACTCAATTCAGATGTAAGTTGTTTTGTTGCAAAAGTGGATGATAGTTGGTTATGGCATAAGAGACTCTGTCATATCAATTTTTATAACATAGTAATGATAAGCAATGTCAAAGCAATTATAGATCTTCCTAGTATTGCAAGAACAGTAGACACAATATGCAGGGAATGCATTATGGGAAAGCATGTAAGGAGCTCTTTTAGAAGCAAGCAGAACTTAGCTGAAAACAAATTGGACCTAGTACATATAGATTTATTTGGTCCTACTCAAACAAGATCATACTACGGAGAAAGGTATTTCATTTTGTTTGTTGATGATTTTTCAAGGATGATGTGGGTTGCATTCTTAAAAGAGAAGTCTGAAGCCTTTGTGAAGTTCAAAATATTCAAAGCTAAGGTTGAGAATGAATCTAGATTAAAACTAAAATGTCTGAGATCAGATAAAGGAGGAGAGTTCACCTCTGATCAGTTTTATGACTACTGTGAAGAACATGGAATCAAAAGATAGTTGAGTGCTCCTAGGACCCCACAAAAGAATGGGATTATAGAAAGGAGGAACATGATTATACTTGATACAATGCGCACTATGATGATTGAAGGAAAAGTTGTGCACACATATTGGAGAGATGCAATCAATACAGCAGTCTATACTATCAACATAACACAACTAAGGCCAGGCGTGGATAAAACACCTTATGAACTTTGGTTTGGTAATGTACCTACAGTGAAATACTTCAAAACCTTTGGCAGCAAGTGCTACATCAAGAGAGATGATGGTGCTGGTAAGTTTGATGCAAGAAGCGATGAAGGTATTTTCCTTGGTTACTCTAGTAAAACAAAAACATACAAATGTTTCAACTTTAGACTAAAGAAGATAATTGAAAGTACTCATGTAAAGATTGATGAGAATTTTATGGTTCAAGAGAGGTACTATGAATATGCACCTATGATTAAAGATGAATGTAGGCTTAGCAGAAAAAATAATATTATTGAAGAAATGTTTGATTGCATTGATGTCTCATGCAATGACCCTGAATCAAGTAGAGAAGAATCATAGATTATAGAAGAAGAAGTAACACCTAAGGTTCCTAAATTCACATCTAGATACCATTCAAAGGATGACATTATTGGAGATCAGAGCAGCAGAGTTTTGACCAGATCAAAAGAAAAAAGTCTAACAATGGATGAAGAGGTATGTTTACTTTCACAGATTGAACCTTTAAGTGTTGAAGATTCTTGTAATGATTCTGACTGGAATAATGCAATGAAAGCTGAACTAGATCAGATAATTAAGAATGAGACATGCGAATTGGTTCCTAGACCCAGTGACAAAAATGTAATTGGAACAAAGTGGATCTTTAGAAACAAGATGAATGAAGAAGGTATAGTAGTAAGAAACAAAGAAAGATTGGTATGTAAAGGATATGGACAGAGAGAAGGAATAGAATACACTAATACATTTGCCCCTATGAGAAAACTAGAAACCATTAAATTATTTTTGGCCTATGCAACATTCAAAGACTTTAAAGTTTATCAAATGGATGTAAAGTCAGCTTTGTTGAATGGTGATTTGAAGGAAGAAGTCTACATAGAACAACCTGAAGGATTTAATCTTTCAGATAAACTAGACATGGTATGCAGATTGAAGAAAGCACTCTATGGTCTTAAACAGGCCCCAAGAGCTTGGTATGAAAGACTTGATGGTTATCTTACCAAGAATGGATTCAAGAAAGGTGCAGCAGATTGTAACCTATTCACAAGAGAGACACTTGATGGATTACTACTAGTTTCCATATTTGTTGATGACATTATCTTTGGTGGTAATGACAAGCTTAGTGTAGCATTTGCAAAAGAAATGTAGAATGAATTTGAAATGAGCATGATTGGTCCTATAAAATACTTTTTGGGACTAAATTTAAAGTAGAAAGATAAAGGTATATTCATTAATCAATCAAAACATGTGAAGGAAATATTGAAGACCTTCAAGATGGAAGACTGTAAGCTATTATGCACTCCTATGATAATAGGAAGCAAGCTTTCAAAAGATGATGATTCCACAATAGTTAATAAGACATTGTACAAATCTATGATTGGAAAAATAATTTATCTAACTCAATCTAGACCTAACATATCTAATGCAGTTGGCATTGTTGGAATATTTGCAGCTGAACCCAAGTAGAATCACCTAATGGAAATCAAGAGGATATTTAGATATCTAAAGGGAACTATAGACTATGGTTTATGGTATCCTAAATTAGAGAATGTACAACTTCATGTGTATACAGATGTAGATTGGGTAGGTTGTATTGATGATAGGAAGAGTACTTCAGGAGGAGTAGTATTTCTTGGAGATAGGTTGGTTTCTTGGATAAGCAATAAGCGGAACTATATTTCTTTGTCTACAGCAGAAGCTAAATATGTTGCAGTAGCATTGAATTGTTCAACCATGGTTTGGATCAAGTAGATGGTTAAAGACTTTGGTATTTAGGTTGATTATCCTATTTCTATTCACTATGATAACACTAGCACTATTAACATGTCCAAGAACCCTGTGATGCACGCAAAGACAAAACACATAGAGATCAAGTACCATTTTCTAAGAGAAAAGGTTGCAGACAAAGAAGTGAATTTGGACTATGTGAGCACCAAAGAACAATTGGCAGATATTTTCACAAAGGCTTTATCAAAAGATACTTTTGAGTATCTTAAGGAAAAGTTGGGAGTAATTCCCTCTCCTGAGTCTGATTAGATAAAGCAGCAAGAACATCAGTCCTTAGTGACTGATGAATGGTTGACTACTCTACTTCTGGATTAGTACCTATGTGTAATCATTTATGGTGCCCTTTGCCATTGATGTCAAAGGGGGAGTATTTATTAAGGGGGAGCATATACTCTGGGGGAGTATAAAAATAGTTAGAAGAACTGAAGTAGTGTAGAGGAATCCTTGATGAGGATATTGAGAAGATTGTAAAAGAAAGAAGACACCATGTGTTGAAGATGTTTTTAATATCATATGTTTCCATCAATGTCAAAGGGAGAGATTGTTGGAGATTTGTTTCTGTATAGCTAGTTGATTGTATGTTTGTTATCGATGACAACATATAATATACAGCAATGATTCTGTATGTACTTATCAGAATGATGATATCAAGCCTTGAATGGATATATTCAAGTTGTAGACATGTTTAGCATGTTATTTTCATACACACAGACTCAGATATGATATTTTAGTCAAGTTGTGTAATTCTGTTATTGGCAGTTACAGTTCTGGAAGAGTATTTGTTCAGAGCCGACATATTTAACATGTTTCTTTAGTTGCACCTATATTTAGGATATGTGTGTGTATATTAATGATCAGTTATGAGTTGATGATATTTATCTAAAGGCACCTAATGTGTTTCAAGAAGATTGCAAATTTAGAGTTGATTTAGTAAAGGCGACTTAGTGAAGCGTCACATCAATTTAGTTTATATTTGCGCATTTTTAATTATGCTTGTGTGATTAGTAAATCTAACAAGGATGTTATGAAGAGTTGTCTTACAGGTCCCATGATATCATACTTTGAGGAAGATACTTATAGCAAGTCATTTGTGATATGCTAAGTGTGAATGATACAAAAAGAGATAGAAAATGTACAGAGCAAAATATCAGTTGTGGTTCATTCATCAAGGGTCTATGTGAAGAAGCAGTTGAAGATTATAATACATTGGAACTTATCAAGACAATAGGTCTACTCTACAATTCATCATCAAATATATTTTATATCTATTCTACAGAAGGTTGTAGCCTTCACCATTGAAGCAGTAAGATTTTGGACAGTGAGTCCTCACCCCTAACAGGGTTATTTGTAAAAGACTCCTAACAGGGTCAGACCCTTAACCAGGTCGCTATACTTACTACATTGTAAAGTAAAACTCCTAATAGGGTTGAAATATCTTCTAATAGGGATTAATATAAACTAGCATAGTTCATTGTGGGTGTTAATTCCCACCGGGGTTTTTACCATTTGGTTTCCCCATAATCAAATTGTTTGTTGTGTACTGTGTTATCTAAATGTGCATTTACTTTACTATATTATTAAGTTAAAGAAGTAAAAGAATTAAAGTTACTGATAACTGATTCACCCCCCCCTCCTCTTAGTTATCCTTTGGGACTATTCTAACAGCTTGGTCTTCCATTTGGATTACATGTCACCTATGTGGAATCCACCTAAGATACACATCATCAAGACCTCTCAAAACTCTATAAATAGATCCCTTCTTCCGTACATTTGGATCATTCATTGTTATAGTGTTACTATGCTATTTTTTTCTTAGTTTCATCACATCATCGGTCATCATAATGCTCCAATTTTATTTCAAGATTCATAGTTAATAATTGTATATTTATCTTGCATCCATTTTAGTTTCTTCATGGTAGTTGCATATTTATTGTCATAATTCTCTCATTTCTAGTTTAAGTTGTAGATTAATTATCATAATAAGCTTAACATCATTATAATTTCATTTCAATATTTTAATTTTTGCATCTATATCATCATCATTTCGTTCACATTGCAAATTGGTTCCTCATACCAAATTTTTGATTTTTTGAACCTCCATCATAGTTACAATATCAATTTCACATTTTACATCATGGTGATGTCTTTGGATATTATAGATTTCATGGTTATCACTATGTTGCATCATTATCTTAGCTTTAGATATTATAAAACTCATAGTAGCTTGAGTTCTTACATTCTTGCACACCATTTAAATCTCGTTCACTAGGTTGTCATCTAAATGGTCTTAAATGTTGTTGAGAGCAATTTTTAAAAAAAATATCAAATGGGTCCTTGGTGATAGAGGACCATGAGACAGTCTTAGAAACTAAAGTGATTGCATTTTATTTAAATTCTTCTTATTTTCTAATCTAATTTTTCATGGGTGTGTTGGTTGTGATTTGATTTAACTAACCTTAATTGTTGACACACATTTATGGTGCCCACCATGGGGCCAAGCCCCAAAATTTCACCATTTTCTAATAATTTATGCTTGTAGGCTATAGAACGTGGTGTACAGTCATGTTTCAAAAGAAATAGTTCATTTTCAGTTTCCAAAACATCAATTTTTGGTCCCCAAATAATTATTTCTGAATAATCAAAATGTCATTTCTAGATAATCAAAACATCGTCTCCAGTCCTCAGAGAATCGTCTCCAGAATCAAAACATCATCTCTAGTCCTCAGAGAATCATCTCCAGAATCAAAACATCATCTTTGATCATCAAAGAATCATCTCTAAACTTAGATCATCATTCTCGGTCCTCATAACATCATTTCTGGACTCAATGCATCATTTCTGATCCCCAAAATGTCATTTTTGATCTTCAAACATCATTTTTGGGCCTTAAAAGCTCGTTTCTAGTAAAATGTTTCATTTCTTTTTATTTATTTGTTTCATCATTTCCAATTTATGTTTCTAGGTTTTTGGGGTTGATTGACATATTATTAGAGTTTTGTTATCAGATTTGTAATTCTAACTTCTAAACAAACAATTTGTAATTTACTGATCTAATATGACTATGCAGATTGAAGATTTTAATTTTTTTTTGTAGGATGAATGATCAATTTTAAACTACTAACTATTTAGTGATGCAGGAATGACTGGTTTATCCAAGCTGAATAAGGTAGTGTGTCACTCCCCGAATTTCAAAAAAGGAAAGATTTGAAGAGAAAGATTGCACATCAAGCATATCAAGAGAAGATTAGTGAGAAAATTTGAGTTGAAGAGGAAAGAGAGATAATTAACATATATATTTCTACCCTCCAAGCTTATAAATTGAAATATAACATTCATATAAACATCCCAGTTCTTATTTTAGTTCTTTACTTTAGGAGTGAACCTTATTATGGTTGATGTTTATTGGATTATGTCTTGAGATTTTGAGGATTAGAACATGCTAACAACTAACTTGTCATTAAGTTCAATAAAATCATTAGAAGGATCCCCTGTTTTAGATTGAGAAAGGCCTTGAAGAAAATACTTTCACATTCTTTTAAGCTTGAGTGGGCTCAATCCATTGAAAGAACACAAGAGGAAGGTAAATCTTAGGACCGTTATGCACACATTGCAAATATCTATCAAGCAAAGTATAACTTAGAGGCTGATAGAAATGCTCATTTTGAATAAATCATTGGTCATTTTATTTTATTTGATTTTTGTAACTATGGGATACTAACCTTTGATCACAATCTTGGTAGCATTGAAAAGAGAAAAAAAAATGAAATAAAAAGCTTGCTAAAATCGCTAAAGCACATTCTGAACTTTCTAATCTCATGTGTGGCAATTTTATTTGGAAATAATATTCTCTTATTTGAAAACATAGGTTAATTAGGGACCTTCATTATTTATGGACCAAGGTGATAGGGATATGCTCTCCCCTTAACTAGGTGATCAAAATATCAGACCCACCAAAGTCCCTTTTAGTTAGAAAAAGGTCACATAATTAATCTTGTGTGTGATATGCTTGAATATTTGATGTGGTAGGGATATTCTCTCCCCTTAACTAGGTGACCAAAATACCAGACCCAATTTAAATCTAATTTTCATTTCAATAGTGCATTTAATCCTTAGTAGGTCTGCCTCCTGAGATTTTCCTTAAAGAGGTCGATGAGAGGGAATGACCCAAGTGGGATACATCCAAAATCCATGGTATTCAAACCCACTATAAAATAAAATGTGTTCATCCTTAATGGGGTGATCAATGGAAAGATCTTGAGAATATCCCTTTTCTAGTAGTCTTTAAATATTGTGCAAAATTATGTATTTATGCAGTGAGAGGCCTCTATAATGGAGCTTATACTCAATTTTATCTAAATGGAATCATAATACCACCTTGATAGATAGAAATCCTACCCATTTATTCATGGTGTATTAGTTATGGTGCAAGGGTATTTCATCATCCCTTGAAGCTACTCATCATAAGTGCTCCCCTAGCTATTTGGAAAAAGGTTTTTGGAGGTGATTGCCAAAAATACTTCCCTTAAAACTTGAAGGTGTTATCAATTTTATAATTTTCCTTCATCTTCGCATGTGGCTCACCTCTTTTCTAAGGGGGACACAGTGCATGAGGTTCCAGATCACCAAGTTTTGGTTAATTCTGAGTTCGTGAGCCTATGACTGATACATTGAAGCCAAAGTTTCCTTAGGTAGACTGCTTGTAATGTCTTTATTGTGTTATACTAGTGGAAATGGTTCAAGAAAGTACACTATTTTTTTGTATAAATATAGGGGAAAAACAAGTGTTTGATATGTGTGTTGTGCTTGAAAAAAAAACTAAGAAATCATTCCTCATCAATAACCTGAGACATGTTTGTTTGCAAAACTCCTACTTGTTCCCAATGGGTTATCAACTTGAATTATTTGAACACATGATGTTTTCATCCTTAGGTGTTTAGGGAAAATTGCATAATTATCTTTCTATTTAAGAGTCATGCTACAGGAAAATCATCCCAAATTGAGAAAACAAAGAAACCTTGAATCTATCAAACAACTTTAGAGTAAAAATTTGGAATTGAGCAAAACATTTTGGATAACAAATTGCTAATCATGTCAACCGATCAACTTGAAATTTTTGTCAAATCAATATTGATTCTTGATCTTGGAAAATTCAACATCAAGGGATAACAAATCCTTTCTCCTATAACCTAAGAGATCAAAGTCAATCAAGAGTCTTCATCATAGCAATTCAAGAATAGTTTCATGCATGTAAGAACAAGGTCCTATAAATTCACAACTATTGATAATCCCAGCATAGAAACCACTATAGCAGTAGAAAAATCTTTTGATCCATCACCACAAGTTGACGCAACCCAACAAATTAATTCACAAAACTCTCTTAATATGAATCAAGAGGAGAATGATTGGGCTAGGAACAACAACAACAACAACAACAAAAAAAACAAAAAAAACAATAACAACAACAAAAACAACAATGACGATGATGACGATGACAAAAACAACAATGATACCCATAATGAAGAAGAGGAAGAATTTACGGATGAAATAATACAAGAAGCACTACAAATTCCTATATTTCAAAGGTTTATGGAGTGAGCTCTTGAAACAAATAAGGAGAGATATTTCATGACTCTAACACATCAAGGGGTCAAGCGTCCTCATGATTATGATGTCTCAACACTCAAACAAAATGAGGATGAGGTCATTCATATAGTAGTCTTAAAAAAACACATTTAATCCCTCCAAAAACAAGTTTATGATATCAAAAGAGGGACTTCACACAAGCAATACTCTTTAGAAAGAATTTTCCCTTACGCATTTGACAATACTTTGAATATGATACCCTTTCCACCAAATGTAGAATTTCCTGAATTTGACAAATATATGGGTACAATAGATCCCCAAGACCATATCAGAGAATTTTGTACCCTTAGTATGGAATTTAGCCATGAACCCACATATCTAATGCAGTTATTTCCATGGAGTTTAGGTGGCCAAGTAATGGAATGGTTCTCCAAATTACCACCTAGAATCAGAATGTTTGAAGAGCTCCTTAGAAATTTTTTTGGTAAATATTCCTACAACATTAAACATGAGATAACAGTGTTAGATATTTACAATGATATATAAAATTAAGGTGAATCTTTCTTGACATACTTACATCGATGGAGGAAACTCTTTGCTAAGGATCCATGCAATATCCTAGAATAGGAAAAGATGGCTATATTTATAAACAAATTGAACTGCCAAATGAGCTTTCAACTCTAGTTGTAATATCTGGTATCTTTTGAAAAATTGATCAAAAATGATATTTCCATTAAGGATGCTTTACTCTGAAATGTTGAATTGAAACTTTACAAGGACACTAAAAGTTCTACTAGAAATTAAAACAATAACAACAAATACAATGAGAAGCCCAAATTTTTGACAAGAAACAAACATGTTACTAATGATGGGGTTTTATATAATAATAATGTCAAGCCTTCACAACCCGTCTTCAATTTTTTGAACCTTCCAGTGAAGAACTATAATCAATCAAGAAGCACATTTCAAAGTAATCATGATAAGTCAAAAGTTTTCTCATACCTCCTAGGAGAAAATTTACACCTTTGGGAGAACCCCTCGATTTGACACTGAAAAATATTTTGGATAGAAACATAATCACGTTACTTGAGGCCAAATAAATGAATCAAGATTCAAGTCCACATGGTGGAATGACTCATTATTGTGACTATCATAGGAATAAAGGTCACAAATTTTTTTTGCATGAAACTAAAGCATACTATCCAAGATTTGATCGATAATGAAGTTGTTACCATTGATGGTCATAAAAATAATAAAGAGAACACATCCTTAAAAAATCCTTTCATGATCCATGAAATATGAGAATCTTCAAAAATAAATCATGGAAATTGTATATAGAAAAATGTACATTAATTTTGGGGGATGTATATCTATCTATATACCTCAAGAAAAGGGGCCACAAAGGAAGAGATATCCCAAGAAAATCCCCTAGTTGGATCCAAGTTAGATTAGTAAAACCCAAGTTATATAAGGGTATCAATGCAAACAAGAATCTAACCAAGTGCTAGGAAATAAGATTTTATTTCCTATGTGTCAGGTATAGTCAACTAGGAATATAAAGATAATGTTGAAACTAATGAAGTAGAAAAGATCTTAAATGTAAATACTTAAATTAATTAATGAAATACACCAAACCACCTTTGAATTCTTGAAAATTATGTTTTCAAACTTAGATTTGGAAGTCTGATCCTAAAACAACTCAAAAACTCGCATAGGGCCAAATCTAGAACCAAAAACCCGAGATCTTCAAAACCTAGAAATGTTTCTATCTCGGGACTATGCTGACCTAGAGGATGGATGGTGACATGCTGAAAATCTACCCAGGACTAGGCCAAACATGACATCCACCTTCTTTGGAATATTTTCCAGAATCTAGATTTGTGACAGTAACCTATCTTCAACTACTCCAAATCCAAATCTGTAAGTTTGTATACCTAAATATGCAAGGGAAAAATGTTTGTTTTTGTGTTGGGGAGGGTCTTTCCTTAATCAAGAAAAATCTTAGGAATTAACCTTGAATGTAAATGTATGTAAAAAGTATGTAAAATGTGTGTAAAAGCAAAGAAAATGTACATATTCACCTTACTTTGTAGAAACCCTCGCAGAGGATCCAGATCAATAATCCACAAGGATATAGAAGTGCTCAATGTTTCTGAATCTTGTTGAAATGTAGGATATCTCATCAAATGTAATAGATCAATCTATTGGTACTCATTTTTGTGAGTACCATCTTAAATTTTTTGTAGAGCTTCAAGCTCTTTCATGGCAGAAATATTTAGTTTGCAGGGGCTTTCGTGTCTTTGTTCTTCGAGAGAAATTTGCAGAGGGTCATGGGAGGAAGATTATTTTTTCCCAAGGATCATTTTTGCATGGTCATGTAGGTTGGAAGCGATCAGATATTCTATGGTGCCGCCTACTATGTATTTTGTTCAAAAGTTCTCTATGTCATTTGTCCCACATTTACGGTGCGAAGGAAGCACTTAGTGTTTTTATAACCATGCACGCAATATGTTAAGTGCCTAAAAGGCATGCACCTTTTGGTTGGTAGTTCATAGATGTGGCGGTTAGTGGTGGCTAGCTGGCGGACAAGAAGGATAATTTTTTGGGCCCGCACGCAGGTGACATGGTCGAGGAGTGACAGGTATTGGCAAGGGAGCTATGGCGCGATCTGAGTCACGACAGGTCCAGTCAAATAGCATGATGGCACGGGTGCTGGCATGTGGTAGACTGACATCTAGTGGAGCCAAGTAGGATGGTGGGACCAGTAAGGGGAGATCAAATCCAAGGGTGTTTTGGCATCGCGTGAAGGAAAGATGCAGGGAAGAAATGCATCGCGTGATGGAGAGATTCTTGCCACACGTCCAACTCAGTGGTATGAAGTGTGGGGCCTATGCAAGAGGGGTAAGGGATAGGTGGTTCTAAGGCCCAATAGGGAGGTTCCATGTGGAGGTCAATGGAAGTTGACAGGGCTCAAGTGATATTTTTATTTGATTCTTGGGTTTTTAAAAGGATATCTACGGTGGTGTTTTAAAGTTGTAAAAGACTTGATCTCAATCATTACTGTTGATTTCCATGCCAGGAGTAGCTATTTTTACTATTTGTTTTTGAAATTTTAAATGCTTTCCTAAGGGTTTCAACTATGGTAACGTGATTCAGACGTGCAGGGGAGTGGCTTGATGCTCTTTTTATCCTTGACTCGACATTGATGGCACCGATTAGTGGATGAGGACATTCTTATTGTCCTGGATGCATTAATTTCTCCATTGTAGTGATATGGGTATATGGTTTGTATGCTATTTGAGGTAACTCTCTAACCATGTCATGTCTATTCTTCCTTTATGATTGGTTGATGGCATATCAAATTAGATCTTTTTGATGATATTTTGGAGAAAGATCAGCCAACGAGAGGAAGGACTGCATTAATTTATTAGAAGGATAGTTGTCTGATAACCCTCTCCTAGGGTTTACTCCTTCTACAGAAGGATTTCTTTTCTCTATTTTGGGGTTCCAAAAATTTTGGTCCCATGGATATTGTAGATTTGTATTAGACTGTATTCAAGAAAAGATAGAAAGTTTCTTTGATCTTTTGCATATTATTGAGTGGTATATTCCTTCATTCATGTTGATACAAAACCTTTTTTCATCATACTTAATATAATTTTCTCAGTTTCAAGTCTTTCCTTTTTTTTTTCCCTTTGAATTTTGGATCTTCAGATTCATTACATATCATTTATTTGTGTATATGTTCTATTCCATAGTATTGATCTAGGATCAAATTGAATATGCTTTGGATATAACATAGATTCAATTGGTTTATCTATATAAGGATTCTATAAGAGGTGTATGGTCTAAGCTTCTTGTATTTATGGCTATGAGTCATGGACAATAGTTGTGTTTTTGTTTTCATCATTTGTTTTCAAGTATTTCCCAATGATTGAGGCACTGATCAAGAACTAGTACATCCCTTGTTGATATATGTCTGATTGAGTTTAGCTATGTTCTAAAAAAAAATTAAACATCAAAACCATTACTAAGTTCTTTCATATCCTATGGTGGTTATTTGTATGCCCTTCATGGTAATAGAGAGTCAATGAATGTCTAGTTATCATTTAGTACTTTCTTACCATCATCTATTGTTATAATCCACAGTGATAAAGAGTTGTCAATGTTAGGAATAATAGTCCACAAGACAATTGAGAGGGGGGTGAATCAGTTGTGATATAGATTATTAAACTTTATACTTTATAAACCAAATCTACAAATGTAAATGATAACACAGTAATAGACAACACCATAACATAATATTTGTTGTCGAGAAAACCCTGTTAAAGGTAAAACCCTTGTGGGAATTAACACACACAAATAATGTACTATGAGTATAGTATCCCTGTTAAAAGATATTAGCCCTGTTAGGAGCTTGTTACAACATTATAGTACATTGTCCCTATTAGGAGTCAAAGGAAATAGTAGGCTCACTACCAAGGTACACTTCCCAAAGAAGGTTAAAGCCACCCTCAAGGATTTACAATCCACACAAGTGTATAAAGAAAATACACAATCAAAGAACTGTCTGCCAGCAACTATCTTTTCTTGATTAGTTCTAATGAAGTATCAACTCTTCTTGCATCTAGTAGTCAACAAGCTTCACAGCTTCCACACATTCCTTCTCCTCTATTCTCTATCACACTTCTCCACAAGAATTTATCTTTCATATATACCCTTACACAATAACTTATTAGGTCAGCCAGTTAAGCTTTCCTAATACATAATTAATTAGGTCGGCTAATTAAGGCTTTCCATCATACAAATAATTACATAGCCCCTTGCTAAGATACACACGGTATATAAGACAAGTATACAACATTTATAATTCATTACATATACTTCCATATCCACAATTCATGCTCACAATTAATTTCACACACTACATATCTGAAAGCGGCCAGGAATTAGGTCTTCTCCAGAATACACACCACAACTAATGTCATCAATCTTCAATCAACCATCAAACTCAACCCATTACTCTAACATATGTTGGCTATCCATCCATAATCTTGCAAGTTCTGAAATATCTCTGCTAGAAAGATATACCTGAAACACAGAGACCTGTTCTGTCTAGAAACACAGAGACATGTTCTATCTAGAAAACTATTCTTCACCAAATGAACTGTAACATCCACATAATGTAACACAAAGTCAAGTGACCTTATAAATAAGTTTAGCAAACATCCTTCTACATAAACCCAACTTTGTTCATTCTGAATCATTCGTACAGTGTCCATACACTCATTCCAGTTAAGTAGCCTGTCTGTCTTCTCCATAGAAATATATGTTGATATCATTAACATGATCAGTAACCAAAACTGATATCATCCAACAATATCCCCCTTTGGAATTGATTGAAACATATGGGAAAATCCATATGCATCAATCTAAAAGTACTCTCTCTCTTAATACAATCTTCTCAATATCCTCAACATAAATCTCCCCAAAACAATAGGGATTTTCTCATGGATTCCTTCCCCATTTGGCAGCAGTGGAAAAGGGTGCCATAATCCACCTATAGTCTTCTGTAAGATGTATCTTTTTCAAATCTTCATGTATAATCAGCTAGGTGCAAGATCACCTAAATGTACCCCAATATTTTTTTTCAATCACTCCCCCTAAGGAGTAGATCCATATATCAAGTCTAGAGAATGATATAGCTCTAAGATCCACTGGACTGATGCACATCTGCATCATTTATTTTTCACTGGGAGGGGACATCACCCCAAGCATGCCTCTAAGATATTCAAAAGTATCTTTTGGCAAAGGTTTGGTAAATATATCTGCTATCTTTTCCTTTGTGCTAATATACTCCAGTTTAATCTCTCTATCTGCTACCTTCTCTCTCAAGAAATGATACTTGATGGAAATATGTTTAGTCTTTGAATGAATTACATGATTCTTTGACATATTCACTATGCTAGTGTTATCACAGTGGATAACCACTAGTTCTTTGAAAATTATTCTGATGTCCTTCAGCATTTGTATCATCCAAACAACTTGTGTACAGTTTATTACAACAGCAACATACTCTGACTTAGCAGTAGAATGAGAAATACAGTTCTACTTCTTTCTCAACCAAGAAACCAACCTCTTTCCAAGGAAAAATTCTCCACCACTTGTGCTCTTCCTTTCATCTACATTACCTACCCAATCAACATTAGTAAAATCCTGCAATGTAAAATCATCAGATTTTTCATACCATAATCCATACTCTACTTTTCCTTTCAAATATCTGAAAATTCTTTTCACAACAGCAAAATGTGTCTCTTTAGGATCTGTCTGATATCTAGAAACAATTCCAAATACATTGGTAATATCTAGTCTAGTGTGTGTCAAATATTGTAGATCTCCAATCATTGATCTGTACTT
Source organism: Thuja plicata (assembly GCA_018584345.1). NCBI lineage: Eukaryota > Viridiplantae > Streptophyta > Pinopsida > Cupressales > Cupressaceae > Thuja > Thuja plicata. The sequence goes on along the minus strand of MU224832.1, from coordinate 5,551,754 downwards.
AGTCTTCCCAACACTGTGAGTCTCATCATTTTTAGTTTGTTTGTTCCCTATCACCATGGGTGTACCAATAGGTTTACAATCTTCCATTCCAAATTTCTTCAACATTTCCTTAAGGTACTTGGTCTAAGATATAAATATTCCATTCTTACTCTAATTAATTTGCAAACCAAGAAAAAATTTCATCTCACCAATCATTGACATCTCAAACTCATTCTCCATTTCTTTAGAAAACTTCTTACTCATTTTATCATTGCCTCCAAAAATGATATCATCAATAAAAACTTCTATAATTAAGATTCCATCTTTATCAGTTCTTAAATACAAATTATTATCTACATTACCTTTTCTGAAACCAAGATGAAGTAGATGTTTATCCAGTCTTGCATACCATGCCCTTGGTGCTTGTTTTAGTCCATACAGTGCCTTCTTTAGTCTGCAAACCATGTTTGCATCATCTGTCAAAGGAAAACCATCAGGTTTCTCAATGTGCACTTCTTCTTCTAGATCACCATTCAAGAATACCGATTTCACATCCATCTGATACACTTTGAAGTCTTTATGTGCAACATAAGCAAGGAATAGTCTCACAGCTTCCAGTCTAGCAATTGGTGCAAATGTTTCTTCAGTCTATGCCTTCTTGTTGTGAGTAGCCTTTACGTACCAGCCTAGCCTTGTTTCTTACCACTGTGCCTTCCTCATCCATTTTGTTTCTAAAAACCCACTTAGTGCTGATCACATTATTATTCTTAGGTCTTGGAACCAATTCCCAAGTATTGTTCTTCTTTATCTATTCTAGTTCTTCTTCCATGGGTTTAGTCCAAGATTCATCTTTACATTCTTCATCAGTAGTCTTGGGTTCAACTTGAGAAATCAAATAGATCTCATCTCTAACTTTAGATATAGTCATCATGCATTTTCTTGCATCACCAATAATTTGGTCTTCAGGGTGGTTTTTCTTGACATACCTTGGTGTCTTTAATGTCTCAGTAGCTTCTACATGTTCTTCTTCTTCAATATCATTTTTTATCATCAAGGGTCCTTTAGGTTCAGCAGCAACTTCTCATCTATCCTCACATTGGCGCTTTCAATTAGCTTACTCAGTCTCAGACTGAAACATTTATATGCTTTAATCTTAGTGGAATAACCAAGAAAGATTCCTTCATCACTTCTAGCATCAAACTTTCCTATCTCATCATCTCTTTTGATATAACATTTACTACCAAAAATTTTGAAATATTTCACAGTAGGTGCATGATCAAACCATAATTTATAAGGATTTTTATTTGTACCTTCTCTAATCTTAACCAATGAACATGTGATACATTTCCTTCCAGCATCTAATATGGTTTTGTTTCTTCGCTCTGCTATCCCATTCTATTGTGGATTTCTAGGAGCTTAAGTCTGTCTATGTATTCCATTTTATTCATAATGTGTATTAAACATTTCTGATGTAAACTCTCCTCCTCTTTCTGATCTCAAAAATTTCATCTTTAAACCAGATTCATTCTCAACTTTTTCTCTGAACAACTTGAACTTGTCAAATGCTTTAGATTTCTCTCTCAAATATGTAACCCACATCATTCTAGAAAAGTCATCAAAAAAAATTATAAAATACCTTTCACCATAGTATGATCTTTGTCTTGTAGGACCACATAGATCTGTATGCACTAGATCCAACTTCCCTTTTGTTGAATAAGCTTTTCTCTTGAAAGTGCTTCTAGGCTGTTTCCCCATAACACATTCTCTACACATAGTGTTAGATGGCTTTACAATTTTAGGTAGCTCTTACTGCTTTTGTCATACTTGCCTTCACAATGTTATCAAAATTAACATGACAAAATCTTTTGAGCCATAACCAACTATCATCAACCTTTGCAACAAAACAAGAAGCTTCAGATGTGTTCAACTCAAATACATTACCTCTAGATTTAGTACCAGATGCTATGAAGTCTCATGTCTTACTCTTGATAGAAAATTTTCTATTTATGAAGTTCAGTTGATAACCCTTTTCTACTAGCTATCCAACACTCAACAAATTGTGCTTAAGTCCATCAACAAGTAATACATTGTCAGTGTTATTCTTTCTATCCAAGGAAATAGATCCAATTCCAATAATAAGTTTAGGAGTATTGTCACCAAATATAAAAACACCACCATCATGTCTTTTCAAACTTACAAACTTATTTTTATCTCCAGTCATATGATGTGAACAACCACTATCTATGACCCATTCAAATTTCTTTTCAACTTGAGATACTAATGCTTTTTCTTCATGCATAGGTTCATCATCCTTAATAGCAATAAATCTAATTTCATCATAATCACCATTCTCATCATCAAAGATACCTTCACTAGCATAATAAAATTCCTTATCCTTTGAGAACTTAGACTTGAAAAACTTAGGTTTGTGCTTTGGAATTATTGTAGAACATCTAGATGCAAAATGTCCGATCTTGTTACATGAATAACATTTCAAAGGCAATTTTCCCTCAAAATTACCCTTACCTCTCTTTTCTCTTCTGTCAATCAGCATAAAAATTTCATCTATCTTCCTTTCTTCTTCCTATATATGTTCCCATTCATCAGCATAGGCTCCAAGTTCTTCTTTTAGATCATTACTGCTTGTGCTTGTATTTCCAGGTAAGATTCTTTTGCTTTTGTGCGTGGTTGCTTTGAATGCTGACTCAACCTTATGTAGAGTGTCTCCCCATTTTGTGGCTTCAAATGTAGTTATCTTACCAATCAACATCTCTCTGGTGAAGTTTGGTGTCAAAGGTATGACTTCCTCTATATCCTGAACCTTGGTTCTATATGCAGGTGTCAAATATCTAAGTATCTTTGCAATAACTTATTCCTCACTATAAGTTCCTCCAAAGTTCCTAATACCAGTCACTACCTCAATAATTCTCTGTGCATATGCTCTAATGTTCTCATCTTCTTTCATCTTTAGTGATTCCATCTTTGTCTTCCAGTTCTGTAACTTTTCTTTCTTTGTAAATTTGTCTCCAACATATAGTGCTTCCAGTCTTGACCAGATTTCATGTGACGAGTCCAAATCCTATACTTCAGTAAATTCACCTTCTAATAATGTGTTGATTAAGGATTCCCTTACAACCATATTGAATGAGAATAGCTTCTTTTGATCATCACTGACTTTCTCTAATTCATCCTCAGTCGCTATCTTTTCCTTCTTCTTTGTTATCATCCAGTAATCAATTCCCAAAAATAGCAAATGTGTTCTCATATTGTTCTGCCAACTCTCAAAGTTTTCAGAGTCAAAATTTGGACTATCCTTCCTGTATTAAGTCACCTTCAAGATCACCTCAAGCTATTAAACTTTCTCTATGAGGACCAACAGCTCTGATACCAATTTTTAGGAATAACAGTCCACAAGACAACTGAGAGGGGGGGTGAATCAGTTACAATATAGATTATTAAACTTTATACTTTATAAAAAAAATCTACAAATGTAAATTATAACACAGTAATAGAAAACACCATAACACAATTTTATTGTTGAGGAAACCTTGTTAAAAGTAAAACCCCGGTGGGAATTAACACCTAAAAATAATATACTAAGAGTATAGTATCCCTGTTAAGATATATTATCCCTATTAGGAGCTTGTTACAATATTACAGTACACAGTCCCTATTAGGAGATAGACCCTGTTAGGAGTCAAAGGAAATAGTAGGCTCACTACCAAGGCACACTTCCCAAAGAAGGTTAAAGCCACCCTCAAGGATTTACAATCCGCACAAGTGTATAAACAAAATACACAATTAGAGAACTGTCTTCCAGCAACTGTCTTTGCTTGATTAGTTCCAATGAAGTATCAACTCTGCTCACATCTAGCAGTCAACAAGATTCACAAATTCTACACATGCCTTCTCCTCTATTCTCTATCACACTTCTCCACAAGAATTTATCTTTCATATATACCCTTACACAATAACTTTTTAGGTCGGCTACTTAAGCTTTCCTAATACATAATTAATTAGGTCAGCCAATTAAGGCTTTCCATCATACAAATAATTACATAGCCCCTTGGTAAGATACACATGGTATCTAAGACAAGTATACAACATTTATAATTCATTACATATACTTCTAGATCTGCAATTAATTCTCACAATTAATTTCATGTGCTACATGTCTGAAGTCAGCCAAGAAATAGGTCTTCTCCAAAATACATGCCACAACTGATGTCATCAGTCTTCAATCAACAATAGAAATCAACCCATTACTCTAACATATGTCAGATGTCCATCCCTAAGCTCACAATTTCTAAAATATCTCCCCTAGAAAGATATACCCGAAACACAGAGACCTGTTCTTTCCAGAATCATAGTTGCAGTCCAGAAAAACATTCTTCACCAAATGAACTGTAACATCCACATAATGTAACATAAAGTCAACCAACCTTAGGAATAAGGTCAGCACACATCCTTCTGCATAAATCCAACTTCAATCATTCTGAATCATCCGTATAGTGTCCATACACATTCCAGTTAAGTAGCCAGTCTGTCTTCTCCATAGAAATATATGTTGACATCAGTGACAAAAAATGAATATCAATAGCATGATCAGTAACCAAAATTGATATCATCCAATAGTAAAAGGTTGTATGTTATCTAGATTAGGTGTACCCTCCTTGGTTTAATAGAGCCATAAGTGCAGAGGGCAGTATTGTCCCTATAGTTGGTCCAACTACCTTGCAGAGATTTCATACTTGGTTCTAACCACTCCTAAAGTCAATCTCAAGATATATTGGTGGCTTTCAAAGCATAAAGCTTTCCAAACACCAAAGAAATGGTGACTCTACTGGGGAATACATAAGCAAAACTGATCAGTGAGGTGTAAGTGAGTTGTTTCCTTACTCTACTGAGTCAATCCTAGAGTCTAGTTATAGAGTCATGATTTAAAAAGAAAATATTCCTCATGTTTTGTAAAGTGAGTCAAGTATGTTCTGTCTATCATTGAAAACTGTCTGAAAGTCCAAAATTCTTAAAGTAATGCATATACTATCTCACATGTGGTGAGTGGAAACTTCGAGTTCTCTAATTTGCAACAATGTGCATGATTTAAGAAAGGCTACAAGGAAAGGGGTGGAATTACAGTGAAGATGAAATAGATGTTTAGAATGATGTGACTATGAGCTTAGTCAAGAGAGGAATTAGTATGAGACCCTATTGGGGGTGTGCTGAGATTTTTTTGATTTAAAGAAGATTAGAGTTGGGAAAGAGTTCTCAACTGATCTAAATCATTTCCTCTGAAAGGAGGTGGTGACTATACTAAAGTTTTTGAAGGTGATTTGGAGGTGACTTCAGATCAAATTTTTGCAGCAACTTCATCACATCCAGGTATTGTTGTTTTCATTGGATAATATTTTGTTCCATGAAAATCAATTCCTAAAATTTTCCCTATTAATTGATCAACATTAATTGAGAGGGAAGAGAGAGAGAAAATTTGTAATCATTTTTCCTATTAAGATGTCACATTTGTATAAAGGTAGGTTTTATGGGGCTATAAATTTCAATTGCGTCCCTGGTTACCCACATATTATTTCATCATAGGTCAGAAATCACTTGCCTAAGTTCAGTGGTATGAAAGAAGAATCAGCTGAGAAACATTTGGATAGATGTATTAATTTGATAAATTATTATGAGGTTGATCATCAGGACATCATTATGAAGTTTCTTGCACAGACTTTATTGGACGATGCAAGAGATTGGTTCTCATATTTATTGCCTCAATCTATTAGCTCATGGGAAGAATTTCAAATAGTCTTCATTGAGCAATTTAGAGAACATGTTAATGAATATGACTTGATCACTGATATTTTTAATATTCATATTGGGGATGAGGAGCTTGTGTCTACATTTAATCTCAGATCTAGAAAAAAACTAAAGATAATTCCTGAGAAATGTAGACCCCATAATGCAATGGATTTGGTTGTTTATTTAGGTGCATTTTGAAAAGAAAATGAGCTACTTGTTGAGAGATAAGGAGCCCAAGACTTGGTATCAAGCTTTTATGGTAGCAATAGACATTGAAAATAATTTAAAGTATGTAATCATCTCAAGGAATTTTGCAGAAGAAGTTGACAGGGATTATTTTCATAAGATATCACAAACCGTTGTCATGTGTGGGGCAAGAGTTGATGATCAACATCAAGATGTTTCTATCTCTACTGATTTTAATGCCCATGTTTTGAATAATGATTCAAGACAAGATTTGAATAAAGGGTGTTTTCTACAAACAATAATTAACCCTCGCATAGATATATATAGGGGTTACACACTAAATAAAATGAAAACTATTTTTTCTAGTTATGAGGTTGTAGAAAAAAATTGTATGCAGTCACGTGTGAAAAAAATAGAGGGGACATGTTTTTCATCAGATGATGATGTTGAAGCCTCAAATGATGAAGCTCTATCAAACTTTGTTGATGTTGATAGTGAGGATGAGGACTGCATATCATGTCCAGAGGTGGAGGATGTTTCTCAGCCCATATTTCAGTCACATGGGGATGTCCAAGAGGATATGTGTGAGGGAATGGTTAAGGAAGAGGCTTCATGGTGCTAGGGTAGCTCAGATTTGTTTGAAGACAAGATGATGGTTAATATGCAACCTTGTGAAGAGGATGAAAATTTGTCATCTATTGGAAATGATTGTGAGGATGTAGATTCGCTTGAAATAATGATGAATTTCATAAGCATGCTAGAAAAGGAATCTTTATACAAGGATTTTAATCTAAAGAAAAATCAAGGGAAACCTTGTGGTGATTATAATTTGAGTAAAAGGCTCAAGTGTGTTGATGAAGATACACATGCTTTTTAGTTTGAACAATATTGCAACAATGGTGATAATATTGATAGTTCAATTTGTATGTTTATGTCCTGTGATTTTTCATGTGAGGTTATTGATCCTAAGGGGTATGAGGGTTTATATGAATCAGAATATGAAACTGTAGTAGCTTAAAATATTTTTGAAAATCTTAGAGAATGTGAGTTTCTAGTTTTGGACAACCTTATGTCAACTCATCAGATGGATAGTGATTCTATTTATGGTGGTTCCATAAATAATCTTGAGAATGTGGAAGATGGTATTAATCATGAATCTGAAATTGTGGATCCTCTAGATCATGAAAATGATTATGAAATTGCTAATGGTGGGTCACTATATGACTTGTATGAACCAGCTTATGAGGATTTCCAATAGGATATACCCTTCATTATAGATACAAGTGGTGACCACCTTCTTAAAATGGGAATGATGCATTCAGATTTGATTTGAGTATTGATTATTCTGATGTGGTTGACACAAATACGGAAATTCTATCTTGTGGTGAACAAATGGGGGTTGCTGATAATGTTTTATGCAACACTGAATTGGGTCAAGATAAAGATGTTGAAGGAAAGCCTCATGCTCAGTTATTTGGACCAAAATTTGATTTATTTCTTATGGAGGAAGGTCAGAGTTGGAAAGATATACCAGGCAGTTTTCTTCAGCCAGAGTTATGTTCATTTTTCTAAGAATGGGATGTAAGGAATGTTGATGAATTGTGTTTACTAGATGTTGAAATGAATGAACAAGGGTATATCAGCTATTAGGTAGAAAGTATGCAATGAAATTATAAACTTTTTGAGCCAATCCCTGATGATAAATTTCAAAATCATGAAAGGTACACATACATGTTGGTTGTATAAGCATAGTGAAGGGTGTCAAATGCAGTGATTATGGTTAGATGCATGAAAATGATATTTTTAGATTGATCATACTTTTAAGTGATGAGAACCATATTTTTGATAGAGATAAGAATTGATCTACTTTTGGTGTTTTGGGACTACTTGTAAACATGTTGGTATATTTGTATAGTTTATTTTCTTTCATCAATGTTTGGTGTTTTGAGTTTTTAATAAGGAACCCAATTTTTAGGTGAAAGGAAGTAGTCTATTTTTGTGATTGGTTTGCTTCACCAAGAGATTCTAGATCCTCTACATGCCCACAAGGAGCATGCATCCCCAGTAAAATCCACTACTGGTACTCATTTCTGTGAGTACCATCTTAAAATGTTTGTAGAGCTTCAAGCTCCTTCATGGGGGAAAGCTTTAGTTGGGAGGGGGTTTTGTGTCTTTGTTCTTCATGAGAAAGTTGCACAGTTTTGAGGGAGGAAGATTCATGTTTCCCAAGGATCATTTTTGTGCGGCCATGTAGGTTGGAAGTGGTTAGAGCTTATGTGGTGTTGTTTGCTTTGTGTTTTGTTCAAAAGTTCCCTATGTCATTTGTCCCACATTTACAGTGTGAAGGAAGCACTGTATTTTTATAACCAAGACCACAATATATTAAGTGCCTAAAAGGCATGCACCTTTTGGATGCTAGTTCATAGATGTGGTGGTTAATAGTGGCTATGTAGAAGATAGGAAGGATAATTTTGTGGGCCCCTATGTAGGTGATGTGGTCGAGGAGTAGCAGGTATTGGAAAGGGCACTATGGTGTGATCCAAGCCATGGAAAGTCTAGTTAGATAGTGTGATGACATGGGTGCTGACATGAGGTAGGATGAAAAGTGGTAGGACCAAGTAGGATAATGGGACTGGTAAGGGGAGATCAAATCCAAGGGTTTTTTTCCATCACATGAAGGAAAGATGCAGGGAAGATATGCATCGCACAATGGTGAGATTCTTGCCACGTGTCTAGCTTGATGGTATGAAGTGTGGCACTTGCATAGGAGGGGTGAGGGACAGGTGGTTCTAAGGCCCAATGAGGAGGTGCCATGTGGAGGTCAATGGAAGCTAACTAGTCTCAAGTAATATTTTTACTTGATGCTTGGGTTTTTAAAAGGATATCTATGGTGGTGTTTTAAATTTGTGAAAGACTTGATCTCAACCGTTGATATTGATTTCCATGCCAGGAGTAGATATTGTTACTTTTTTTTTGAAATTTTAAATGCTTTCATGAGGGTTTCAGCTATGGTAGCATGCTTTAGATGTGCAGGGGAGTGGCTTGAGGTTCTTTTAATTCTTGGATCGACATTGATGGCACTGATTAGTGGCTGAGGACATTCTTATGGTCCTAGATGCATTCATTGCTACATGGTGGTGATATGGGTCTCTAGTTTGTATTATGTTTTGGGGAACTCGCTACCCATTCCATGTCTATTTTGTGTTTATGATTGGTTGATGGTGCATCAAATAATATCTTTTTGATGAGCTTTTAGAGAAAGTTCAGTCGGTGAGAGGAAGTACTGCATTAATTTCTTAAAAGGATAGTTTTCTGATAACCCTCTCCTAGGGTTTCCTCCTTCTACATAAGGCTTTCTTTTCTCTATTTGGGGTTCCACAAATTTTGGTCCCAGGGATATTGCAGATTTGTATTAGACTATATTCAAGAAAATATAGAAAGTTTTTATGATATTTTGCATATTATTAAGTGGTATATTCCTTCATTCATTTTGATACAAAACCTTGATTCATCATACTTAATATAAGTTTCTCAGTTTTAGGTCTCTCCTTGTTGTTTTCCCTTTGAATTTTTGATCATCTAATTCATTACATAGCATTTATCTGTGTATATGCTCTATTCCATAGTTTTGATCTAGGATCAAATTGAATATGCTTTGGATATAACATAGTTTCAACTAGTTTATCTATATAAGGATTATATAAGAAGTGTATGGTCTGAGCTGCTTGTATTTATGGCTATGAGTCTTTGCCAATAGGTGTGTTTTTGTTTTCAACATTTGTTTTGAAGTTTTTCCCAATGGATGAGGCACTGATCAATAACTAGTACATCCCTTGTTGATATATGTCTGATCGAGTTTGGCTATGTTCTAAAAAAAATTTAGACATCAAAACCATTACTAAGTTCTTTCATATCCTATGGTGGTTAGTTGTATGTGATGACATGTAACTGATTGAATGTTTGATAATGTTAAGTTGAATATGATGCAATACATTAAATCAGTTAATGGTTTGTATTGTCATTGATGTCAACTTGATATCATCTGTACAGTCATGTACATAATGCCAAAGACTTCAGTGAATCAATGGAACAAAGATTATGCTTTCAGCAATGCATAAAAGTCAAGTATTCACTAAGTGACAGACAACACCGACGGAGTGCACACCATCGATAAAGATAGAGAAAAAGATCACAATGATACCCGACAAGACAGATCCAATGATGCTCGATAGATGGAGATCCTGAATCTAATTGAAGTTACACCGATGGAACTGGCAGTTGTCACCGACGATGAACTGCAAAATTGACCGACGGAACAAAGAGTTCAGAAAATGACAAAATATCTAGCTGGCAGAGCTTAAGGATAGACTTAACTGGTTTTTTTATTTATTTTATTCAACCATAGTTAAGTAATTGATTTAAAGAAGATTTATACAGTTGGCAAGAAGATAACTATGAGATAAATCAGGAGTTGAAGCCGTAAATCAGATTGGTTGGATTGTTTTTCACGCCAAGAATCAAGAATTAAGGAATATCGTGTCTATATAAGAGACAAGCATAATTCATTTCCGCAAGAAATCAGATACACAGAAGGGGAGTGAATAGAAAGAAGATGCTGAAAAGAAACTAGTGAAGGTTAAACTTCATACAGTCCTGATCAATCAAGCTAAGGTAGAGCTAAATAATTTTGCGGACACCGACGAACAGTGAAGCACAACATCACAGAGCAGAAAGTGTGGAGCACAAAGGAATTGAATTGATACATTGATTAGAGAGGTATTGTACTTAAATAGATATGAAAATATACAATTCAAGTTGCATTAGAAATAGGTCACTATGTTTTAGGTTAACCATTGAAGCATTAAGTCTCTTAACATAGTAGGACTTAACCGTATTCTATATATTGAGGTACATCCCAAGGAGTGCCAAAAAGGTTGATTCATGAAAGTAGCATTGGTCTTACCTAAAGCCTATAGATAGTATAAGAAGGAGGTTGATTCAAGGATGGTAGTAAGATTAGCATAAAGCCTATTGACAGTCTAAGAAGAAGGCTGATTCAAGGATGGTAGCATAGATGCTAGATACTAAGTGACAACCTATGTATAAAAATCCTCTAACAAGGTCACACTTAACAGTGTGTTTGTAACCTTTAACAGGGTTGGATCCTAATAGGGCTCACTTCAGAAGAGTGGAAATTTGGGGTACCGGTCCTAGTGGTTTTTTCCCTTAACAGGGTTTCCATGTTAAAATCTATGTGTTATGTGTGTATAGTTTATTACTTTATTGTTTTACATTTCACATATGTATTTTTGGATTGATTGGTATACTTTGCATATTTACTGAGTATTGGTAAATAAGTTTTATTGCTTATTGGTAATCAAGGAGAATAAGGACAAACAAGGTAAACTGACAAACAGTTTATTATTTCAAAGTATTTCAAGGCATGCATCTTGTAGAGACTTAATAATTTGAGGTGTATTGATTGGTGGATTAAAGTTTAAAGGACAAATTTTTGAGGCCACTGATTCACCCCCCCTCTCAGTTATTACTAAAAATTGGTATCAGAGCTTGTGTGCTTAGAAGGAAGGTTTCAAGACCTAAGTAAATATCACAAGATGAATAGATGAGATGTACCTAAGTTGAACAAAGACAACTTTGCTTCATGGCAAAGCAGGATAAGACTCCACTTATCAGGTATTGGCAATGATATTACTCAATACTTAGATACTAAATATGTGTTTCCTATAGGACCATTGATAGTAG
>MU224832.1:5525841-5538365 GCA_018584345.1 Thuja plicata | reverse complement strand
TTAGTCCATACTGATTTATGTGGACCTATGAGGACAAAGAGCTATTATGGAGATATATATTTTATTCTCTTTGTTGATGATTACTCTAGAATGATGACAGTCATGTTTCTAAAAGAAAAATATGAAGTATTCAAGATGTTTAAATGGTATAAGGCTATGGTAGAAAAAAAAAGTGGTAAGGATCTGAAATTTTTGAGATTAGATAGAGGAGAAGAATTTATATCAGATGAATTCACTAATTTCTGTAATGAGCATGGTATAAAAAGATAGGTTTCTACACCAAGAACACCACAAAAATTTGGGATTACTAAGTGAAGGTGTTACAGATCAATAATTGATTGTGCAAGAACACTGATGATAGAGAAGTACATCACCCAAATCTTCTGGAGAGAAGCTATCAGCACTGTTGTTTATACACTTAACAGAGTACAATTGAAGAAGGACACAAAGAAGACTCCTTATGAGCTATGGTATGGTAAAACACCCAATGTAAGTTACTTGAAGATCTTTGGTAGTCAATGTTATGTCTTAAAAGATGATAGAAATGGAAAGCTTGATGCCAAAAGTGATGAAGGTATTTTTCTAGGGTACTCTACCAAGAGCAAAGATTTTAAATGTCTAATCAAGGGTTCTAACAAAATAGTTGAAAGTGCAAATGTGAGGATTGATGAATTTGCAGAAAAGAATGAGCTAGAAAGCACAAAAGAACTAGAGGACTACAACAAGTTTGTATATTGTGAAGAACCCATAACTCTACCTGAGCAATAGTGCTTAAATCTAGAACAACATAATGTTGCAACTGATGGTCAGAACGTTGTTACTGACAGTCAGGATAATGATCAAGATAATGTGCAAGGTAATGAAGATCAAGCTGATACACAAAGAGATATACCTATACTTGCAAGATATGTAAGAAGGAACCATCTAGAGGACCAGATCATAGGAGATAAGAAAGTTGGTACAAGAACAAGAAGTATGTCCTTAAACTCAAATTGCTTAATTTGTGAGTTTGAGCCAAAATCTGTCAATACTACAGTAGATAATTGTTCAGGCTTAGAATTGTCACCCCAACTCAAGCATTAGGGCTACATGACAATTCCATCCTGACAATGGAAACCTCCTCTAGCTATGGGTGTACTATGATTGAGAAGGAGTCTCCAGATTCTAGGCCGGTTCCTATTGAATTTGGGATATCACCTCCTGATTTGAAACTTGATGGGGAAAGGTAAAAAGGACTAAACTAAATGGGAAATGGGGTGATACACCAAAAATGAGATCATACTTTATTTGGAAAAACTAATGCAGTAATCCTAACTCATATGCCACATTTTGATACTTCAAATCTCTGATCTACATATAGGTTAAAATACTTGGCTACTAGGGTATAGACCACAAGTAACTTAATCAGTCAAAAAACATACATATTCTTCATGAGGTCTAGATCTTGTCCACATAGAGGAGGAATAATAAACATTCACTTCTCCTAGCTACCAAAATGAATAACACTTATGAAGAAAGATGAAACAAGATTCTGAAATCAATTCTCAAGAGCATATAGGAAAAATAGATCATCTGCTTTATTATCCTCCAAAAATCTGACAAGTAGGTTACAAATAGTATTTCCAAGGCATCAAGGAACAATGAATTCACTTTGAGCCTTCTCTCCAAGAACTGCAACTCAATGGATACAAAATGCATGGAAAAGTGGTATAGGAACAAAATAGTTCACTAAAACCTCTTTTCCACCAAATCTGAACCCCTCACTATGAAGTACAAGTCCATCTATATAGCCCTCATGGATAATCTCGAAAATGACATCTCCCTCCAAAAATATCCTCCAAAACATAAAGATCATCCTGATTCTTAGGCCAAAATCATGCCTAAAACTTAGCTTCCAGTCAAGCCCCCCTCCAAAAGACATATCCCTAGATTTGAGGCATGATCAGTGCCCTAATTGAAGCCCCTAAAGGATAATTTTGAAAATGACTAATGCCTCTAAATATTGGTTTTAATAAAGGATATAAATCCTTTTTACATTGTTTTACCAACATTTACATTGCAAAATCCATTTAAAATTTAACCAAAAATGCATAAAACCCCACCCCTAACTTATCAAAACCGACACCATAGTATAAAAAAAAAAAAACCTAACTCCAGCCAAGCTGACACCATAGTGAAGATAACTAATGCCTAACTCAAGATAACAAATACAATGAAGAAAATATCTCATAATGCACTGTCTAGGTACTGCAGTTACCTAGGCATTTAACTCTTCATTTTTACTTTGCTGGACTTCATTTGGGGAAGAATGAGTTTAGGGTTTCTATTTCTTGGTGCTGCCATGTCTGCAACTTTTTGTGCCTTCTATGTTTGGTCTTGAGCTCGCCATGAGTGGGAGTACGTGCTTTCTGTCTGTACATGGATAGAGGTTTGTTTAAATCACTGTGATGTATGCTCAAACTAGAGCTTCTGATTGGAGAGCTTGGGCTTCTTTCTTGCTGAATTTGGAGTTCTCTATGTTATTGGGCATTGACTGGAAATGATTACTATGATAGAGTTCTAAAGAGCTCGGGCTCTACCTCTCAAACTAGAGTCAAACTCGGGGTTTTGGATGCCATGAATCATGACACTGTCATTGCATCTTTGCTCTCCACCGTGGGTTCTCTACATGAAAGCCACAGATAAGTCACTCTTCTTGGGGTTTCCTTGTTCTTGAACACCCACTATCTGAATAATGTTACTCTCTATTATTAATGTTCCTGTCATAATGTCGAATGGTATCAAAATGTGAACACCCACATGGATTATCCTACACATTTAGATGTAAACTTGTTTAAACATATGTAGGCTATTATTTGTCTTACTGGGAGATAAATGAGCTCCATTTTGTCTATTATTATAACTAAAAAATGAATTTGGGCCTCCCTTGTTCTTTATAATGATAACATCACCATGCCTAAAAATTATTAAAAACATATGGAGACTGTGTAATCTTTGATTCAGCTCGAGCTCTCCCTCTCTGCTTCTGTTATCCGCTTGAACATTTGGAAGATCTCATAGATTTAGGGCTTTCATTTCTATTTCCTACTGGAAACTTAGCTCTATTTGAACAGTAAACATGTCTGTTAGATTTACACTTTGCAATGTTTCTTTATTATACTGAAGCATCAGCTGTGTCTCCTCTTCTGCATCATAAAATTTGTAGCAAGCTGTCTTTTTACTTTGAACATGTTGTTTACTCCATTGCTTTAATTGAGATAATCTTCTGTGTTTTGAATATACAATCTCTATGCACATTGATTTCCTTCTTGGCTCGAGCCTCTGTTAATGTCGAAGTTTGTATGCATAAATATTGACAAATCTTCTTTTTAATAGTGAATTCATTGCAAGAGTTACTCTGTCACTATAACCGAGAGATGAACTCAGTTTTCTTTATTGGCTCCACTGCATATTAGAAGGATTTCTCCATGTATTCTTGCTAAGACAAAGAGAGGCCAACTATGATTTTAAATTTGAACTTTATCTTGTGTTGGTGTATCATGCTGTCTTTTGTAGGCTCTATTTAATGTTTGAATATGCTATTCACTGTGACTTATTTCTTTTTGCTCTATTTTGCATAAATTATTTATCAATTTCAGAAATGAAATCCATTTATGGGGTTTGAGCACAGGCTCGTGACACCCATAAACAGATTTATGTAACCTTAATCTTGATATTTAGCATAAATTCAGCAAATGAACAATATCTAAATAGCACACCGCTCTGTGAACATCATGATGAAAATCTCACTGCATCCCTTTTGATTCTTGACTATGACAAATACCAGTCTGCTTTTGAATAATACACCACTCTGAATAGCTCAAAAAACATCAAAAAAAATTCATTATGTTAGTGAACATGACCTAGTGGTCAATTTTGTGCATCAATCAGACCACTGTTGTGCTCACTAACCTAATGTTGTACTGCTGCCTTTTAACACTGCTTTTCTTTTTATGTGCATGCATGCTTTTTTATTGCATTGAATACCAGAAATATATGCAGCTATGAAATAATTTTATATTGTATGATGTTTTCATTCTTTTGCATTGCTTAGATCCTAATTGGATCTAACACATTTTTAACCATGATGCAGGACAACCCCTAAAGACCTAGAACTAGATAGATGCAGACTCAGATAGAGGACTAGAGGAATTGGACCAGACATGACATCCAGCTCCTGATATGCAGATGAAACTTCAAGGCAATGCAAAGGATCTACTCATACTCTATCTCATCTTTCTATTATGCCTTTGAACTCTTTTTTATTGGTTTGAAATATGAAGAATGAAAGAATGTTTTTGTAAAATTACATTCAGTATGAATGCACCATGTAATGATCAATTTATGAATTTGGCTATTTTGACATCTGATCAATACTTAGAGTATAATTTAAAATTTTATATTGAATGCAATAACAACATGTTGATCCACATCACCTAAAAGACACTGTTAAATGAAAGCACCTTAATGCACCCTTTTCCTATTTGTCTATTATTTTGCATGCTAAAAAATAGGGTAACATTTTGGCGACTTCTGCTGGATGTCTACCTGCTTGACATTGGGACTAGTAGCCTAAAACAGTCCATTGGGCATTGAGTCTATTGATCACCTACAGAAACCCTAAACCTAATTTATGAATATAAGAAAACAATTTCCCAATGATTGAGGGTATGTCTATGATTTGAGGTAGTGAAGCAAAACTCCATTACCACAAATTGTAAATGTATCCTTGATCATTGAGGAATGATTTCCTTGTGTTTTTAGATTTGGACAGCAACCTTGGAAGACCTTGGATCTTGGAGACTTATTGAAAACTAGAAAAACTTAACTAAAACTGATGTATTTGTGCCTGATAGCACTTAGGAAAAACTAGAAAACTAACCTACCCTAATCTAAACAGCCACAAATCCTGGTTAAACAAAACCATTTACTGATTATGAAAAATAACTTCCCATCCTTTCAAGCTCACAATAATCCACATGCTTATGAATAATCATCATGAAATGAGCATATGAGATATATGTGATCAATTGATGTGAAACTTTCAGCTTGACAAAAATCTGACTTACTTGAAGCAACTGATCTAAAACACCATCATTCTGAAGAGAGTCAGCAAGCAGCAATAGGAATTTACTTACTTGATCAATTGGGATAGCAAGCTGATTTGATTCATTCTCAGCTTCATCTTGCAGAGGCACTAGCATAACTTGATCTATTTTGATAACATCAATCCTGGCCAAATGTTTGATAGGATAGCCATGAGAGATAATGAACTTGGAGCTCTCCTTGATAGACTCAGGTTCCTGAGAAATTGCTTTAGTCTGATTGATCTACTCATCATTATGCTTGCTGGAATTAATCTCCTCCCGTAGCCTGTAGGTACCTTCCAGAAGTGCGGGCTTGTCATCAAGATGCAAGCAAAACTGCTCCATCTCATCCCAAAATTGATCTTCCTCTTCTTCTTCTTGATTCTTTTGTAGGAGAAGTATTTTATGATTAGCACAATTATTATGATTTTCTGCAATCTTCTTTGTCACATCTTGCTCAGAAAGAACCTTCTTTAGATCAGCAACCTCCTATCCAATGGTCTCCCTCTCTTCTTCAAGCTCAAAACACTTCTCAATCTGAAGTTGAAAACCTCTCTTGTATGTATCAACTATAGAAGCCAGGAATCCCATCTTTTTCTTAAGATCTTGTAGCTCTATTTATTTCTCCTCTTGAAATCTCTCGTGAAACTCTTGATGAGCTCTTAGTTCCTTTTCTTTCTCTAAATGAAATTCATTACCTCTATCAAACATGGCATTTATCAGATTTCTTTGGTCTTGAACCAATTTTTCACAAATATTCTTCTGAACTTCCAACTCTTCATAGGCATCCTTCTAAGCTTGAAACACTCCTTCATGAACCGTCTTTAGTTCTTCCAATCCTCCTGCAAGCTTGGCTTCATTTCTCTTGTATTGCTCAGCAAGATACCTTTGATGACCCTAATCTTGCTGAGCTAATTCTTGCTGCTATTGAATATGGGCTTGATAAGCATGCTCCTCTAGCTGCTTGTCCAGCTCTTGTTGGAATTCAGATTCTTGTTTCCTTTTATTATCCTCAATCTGCATAAGCATATTCTGCAACATACTTGCAGTATCTCTAATTTGTGACACATTATCATTTGCAGAATGATGAAAATCATATTAGGATTTCTGACCTTGATAAGATTGAAAATGATTCTCTTGAAATGATGGAAAACTTGAAAACTGACCATCCGCGTAAGCATACCCTCCTTGGAAACTTGACATCTTTATTCATCTGAAAGACTGGAAATCAAAAGATTAAATAACATTGAAAAATACAAACTTTTCTCCTTTTGAAATCGTAGACTTTCCTTCACGGATCCACCAGATATGTGAAATGTGACCTCTTTAAGGTTTGAATCTTGCTGATAGCACACCAGAAATAGCAAGTGATGTAATGTAATTTGACCCATTCACTGAAGAATGTGTCCCACCGGGCATGCCAAAAATTGTTTAGGCTTAGAATTTTCACCCCAACTTAGGCATTAGGGCTACACAAAAATTCCATTCTGACAATGGAAACCTCCTCTAGCTGTGGGTGTACTATGATTGAGAAGGAGTCTCTGGATTCTAGGTCGGTTCCTATTGAATTTGGGATATCACCTCCTAATTTGAAACTCGATGGGGAAAGGGAAAAAGGACTAAACTGAATGGGAAATGGGGTGATACACCAAAAATGAGATCATACTTTATTTGGAAAAACTAATGCAGTAATCCTAACTCATATACCACATTTTAATACTTCGAATCCCTGATCTACATATAGGTTAAAAGACTTGGCTACTAGGGTATAGACCAGAAATAACTTAATCAGATAACAAACATACATATTCTTCATGAGGTCTAGATCTTGTCCACATAAAGGAGGAATAATAAACATTCACTTCTCCTAGCTACCAAAATGAATAACACTTATGAAGAAAGATGAAACAGGATTCTGAAATCAAAACTCAAGAGCATATAGGAAAAATAGATCATCTGCTTTATTATCCTCCAAAAATTTGACAAGTAGGTTACAAATATTATTTCCAAGGAATAAAGGAACAATGAATTCACTTTGAGCCTTTTCTCCAAGATCTGCAACTCAATGGATACAAAATGCATGGAAAAGTGGTATAGGAACAAAATAGTTCACTAAAACCTATTTTCCACCAAATCTGAACCCCTCACTATGAAGTACAAGTCCATCTATATAGCCCACATGGATAATCTTGAAAATGACATCTCCCTCCAAAACTCTCCTCCAAAACATAAAGATCATCCTGATTCTTAGGCCAAAATCATGCCTAAAACTTAGCTTCCAGTCAAGCCCCCCTCCAAAAGACATATCCCTAGATTTGAGGCATGATCAGTGCCCTAAATGAAGCACCTAAAGGCTAATTTTGAAAATGACTAATGCCCCTAAATATTGGTTTTAATAAAGGATATAAATCCTTTTTACATTTTTTTACCAACATTTACATTGCAAAATCCATTTCAAATTTAACCAAAAATGCATAAAATCCCACCCCTAACTTATCAAAACTGACACCATAGTATAAAAAAAAAAAAAAAAAACCTAACTCCAGCCAAGTCAACACCATAGTGAAAATAACTAATGCCTAACTCGAGATAACAAATACAATGAAGAGGATTCTCATCCCAGATGTGGATTGGTCAACTTGGAATTTTCCTCTTCACAATTCTCAAGAATGCACCCTAAGAGATTCCTCAATTTGGATTACTCCTCCTAATGGTTGGGTAAAATAAAATTTTGATGGGGCCTCAAAAGGAAACCTAGGTGTCTCTGGGGGTGGGGGAATCATCAGAGATAGCTCTAGAAACTTTTTAGGTGCCATTTCGGTCCCCTTGGGAATTCAGTCTAATCATAGAGTAGAGGCCTTGGCCGCCCTCAATACCATCCTGCTGGTGGAAGAAATGGGGTTCAAAAGAGTCTGGCTTGAAGGTGATTGTTTAAATATTATAAATAATATTATAGATATCAATACCCCATCCTGGACTATCAAGCATATCATTTTCAAAATTAAAACAATAGTCCAATCCTTTGAGATGTTCCATATATCTCATAATTATCGGGAGTCTAATCAGGTTGTTGATTGTCTTGCCAATATTGGAGCCAAAAGTGAGGGGATTCAAAAATGGAATGGAAATACTATGTGTAATGATGCGGTCACCTCACTTATTAATTATGATAAAATTAGGCATAAGGAAGGAGTCATTAAAAGGAGCATTAATGATATCACATAATTCATCTTAGATTAGGTGATCTCGAATGGTGTTCGAAATAAGGCTAAGTACATCTCCAAGATCTGGAATCATTCTCCCATTATGAAAGCCCAAAATTTAATGTGTGTTTCTATCATCATTAGTAACTATGGCCAGTCCATGCATGTGAAGAGGATTGCGAATCAGCTTAATAGTCTTATTATGCCAAAGAACAACCAAAATCACAACATTTCCCAGTCTGTGAAAAAAGAGCAGGCGAAGTATTCGGCCATGGGTGGTGATCTCAGAAGAGAAGAGCCTATGGAATGCAAGTCGAAGCAAGATAAGGAAGTTTGGAGAATTTTAAAGAAAGGCCATGTTCATCGGTATCTTCAGAGACTCCATGGTTTTGACAATGATGTCTCCAAAGCCTTTGCTGATGGCTGGGATAAGGGCATGGTGAATCTTGCAGGAAAATATTTTAGCCTCAGCCTCGAGCTCCTCTTGGAAATTACTAGTCTCCCATTGGATGGTCTGAAGTATTCAAAAGAGGTGAAGGTCTGTACAAAAGCTTATAAGAAATTTCCTATCACTGACGAGGAGAGGGCTCTTCTGGTTAAAGGTAAGAAAGACTACGTTGATATGGATAATATTGACAAAATTTGGGGTTCTGTCATCAAAGTTGTAATGGAATACTTCACTCTTGAGGGGAGATTTTCTAGGGTCTATAATTATCATTTTTCCCTAGCTAATCACTTTAGACATGATATGTGTGTTTCTTTTCCCTACTTTCTCCTCTGTTTTCTTAACCAGAGCATCACTGATTACAGAGTGAAGAAATTCCCTATTCTCCATGTCGGGCTCATTCACCTTATTGTTGAATATGCTAGAGACCACATTCCCAACCCTATCCCTACCCAGATCAAAAAAAGGAAGAATTCTGACTCTTTGTCTAAGAATCCTAAACCTAAGAAAGCAATTTCTCTCTTTGAGCTGACCTCCTCTAAGCCTCTGGAAGGGCTGAAGAATGATAAGCACCCTCATGATGTCATTGCCTCTAAATCTGATAAGAATGTCTTGGAGCCCTCTGCTAGCCCTATCCTCCTAGAGCCTGATGGTGTGAAGCTTATTCCCCAGGACATTGAGACCGAGGTTGTTATGAATACTTAGGTGGGTAGTAATGTTGTGCCTAATCCCACTACCCAGACCCCTGAGGAGAAGGATTTAGAGGATCCTTAAATAAAAAATTCCAAGGACAGTCCTGAGGATAATCAGGATAATCAGAAAAGAGGGGAGAAGCTTAACCCTGCTCTGGAGACTATTAATACTGAAGGTAAAGAGAATACTGAGATTGAGGTAGAGGCTGACGACAATAATGTCAAAGAGACTGATAGTAATCTTAATGATAGTAATGCAGACAACTTGAGGGATAATAGCTTTAGGGTTCTAGGAGAGGAAAATTTGGAATCCCATGATTCCCCCAGCTCAGGGAAGGAGAAAAAGGAGGAGGATAGTGAGAGAATCCTTCATGGTAGTAAATCTCAACCTCTTCAAAGTGAAATCAGAAAGACAGATTTGTAGGTCAGAAGTTCAATCATCATGACCCCCCCTTGAGATTGCTAAAAACAAATCCATCTACAGTTATAATCTGGAAAAATGGGTGCAGAGTGATTTGGTTGAGCTTAAGAACAGATGTATCAAATTGGAAAATAAGAACTCTATCATCGAGAAAACAATTGATAATATCAGGAAGGAGTATTCTCACAATGTTAATGCCTGTGTGCTTGATTACAGTTCTGATATGGATGAAAAAATTAAAAAAGCAGTCGAGATAGCTATGATACCTATCCAGGAGAAGACAAGAAAGAATGAGGAAATGTTAAAACACTTGCTTAGCCTGGTCAATATGGATATGAAGTCTACCCTAGAGAACTTGAATACTCTGAGTAAAATGCTGGAAGGAAACAAAGATACAATTGACCTCACTAAACCTACCCAGCAGATGGGACGTGGTACCCATACTAGGTCAAAGAAGCATAAGGTTGATGATCAAGACATTCAGAGGCTGAAAGATAATGTTAAGACCATGCAGACTCAACTGGAGGACTCCGAGGGCTTCTTGAAGACTATGTCTTGACCTCGGTGCTGGTGGCTTTCTTTCTCTATTTTTCTTCCAACATTTTTTGCTTTTTTTTATGTAGGTGCTTTTTTCTAAATTTGGGAATTGTCCCTTTATAGCCTGCTCCTCTCCTGGGGGCAGCTAGTTGTTCTTTGGATCTTCATGCTTATCTCTCTTCTCTTTGTAATAGGGTTTTAGGGCCCCTTCAAAACCTATTTTTATCGTAATAAAAAACAAATACAATGAAGAAAATATCTCATAATGCACTGTCTAGGTACTGCAGTTACCTAGGCATTTAACTCTTCATTTTTACTACGCTGGACTTCATTTGGGGAAGAATGAGTTTAGGGTTTCTATTGCTTGGCGCCGCCATGTCTGCAACTTTTTGTGCCTTCTATGTTTGGTCTTGAGCTCACCATGAGTGGGAGTAAAATAGGGTCTAGGAGCTGAGGGGGAGGACCAACCTTTTGTTTTCCTTGGGCTTTAGATTTTTCTTCCACCCGGGAGCCTAAAGCTCCCAAAAATTGATTGTCCAATCAGACTCTCTTGGGGAAAGCCTTCACAAAATAGGCGTGGTTTCCCTGGATCACTATTCTCAAGATAACCTCAATAGAAAAACTTCCAGTGTGTTCCAATCTATCAAAGGGAGGTCCATCTTATCAATACCTGCATCTTTATACTCAGGGTCCTAAAGAAACCTGTTATAACAAAAAATTCATGGGAACACCAGGAGGTTAATATATTCCATCATTTCCTTTGGTATCCTGGAGTACTACCGATTATGGACATCAAAATCATCTTGGAAATTTGCCCAAAACTCCTCTAAGTGTCTCTCATGGGGATTGATTCCTTAGGGAATTATCTTTTTCATTCATCCACGTGGATTGTAATTTTTGTGACTAAGTGAAAATTTGGTTTAAGTTCAGGCTGCTTAGTTCATTCTCTGCCTCGCAGGTTGCGGTGAGGGAGAAGGCATATTTTATGCATACAAATGAGAAAGAGAGGAGGTGAGATTCTTGGTGGCCATGAAGGCATGAACCTCCAAGATCCACCTAAAAAATTCTAGAAAAATGATCATGTTCCTGCAATTCTTGGCCAATAGGAAGGGCTGCCCGAAAAATAGGGACACCCAAATGTAGGTGTGTTGTATGAACTAGATGAAATAAAATTCCCATACATAAACCAAGGCCATGGCCTATAGGGACATTCTGAATCCCTTATCATTATTGATTGCCTTGATCTCAAGGAAAATGAAGGCATTATTGACTCTAGAAAAATTAGGGAAGCTCTTGTCCCACTAAAATTGGGGAAAGTGATCCCATGGGGTGGCCTGTGTACTCTCTGTTAGAGTAATAGTCTATCGGGTTACTAATTTAAATCATTATGATCTAATTAGTAACTTCCCTATTCACTCTAGTTTGCTTCAGCTAACCTTAGGGTTTCCCTTTTAGGGTTTTGTGATTCCTTTATAAGGATTCACCTCTTAGTTTTTCATTACAGAGTTTTCACATCTTATTGTAATTTCATTGTTGAATATATAGAAGCTTTATTTCTGTCAACATGCTTTTGCAGTCTCTGGCCTATCGGCCGCCATAGATCCTTCTATCTTCTATCTTTTGCTTCTGTTTATGTAATAGCTTTGCATGCAGGTGATCTTGGGAGATTTGATGGTTATCAAATCCTACATGGTATCAGAGTTGATCTGCTATTCATTGTTCCTATTTTATTGAAGCACAGAGGGCTTCAGAAGCTTTTTCGACTTCTTTTAGTGGTTCTGGGGGGTCTCTGGTTTTGGAGGCATTTTGGGCCCAAACAGACACTTCCATTGCGTCCAGAAGGCCCAAAAACCCCAGAATCCATATAAAGCTTGTCCAATTTGGACACCGGGGCTTCTGGGGAATTTTTTCGGCCTCCTGAGGGCCGTACGGACATGAGTTTCAAGAAAAATCTTAAAAAAATCTTATTTTATTAAGGTTTTTGGCGTTTAAAAAAATGCAGACAGTGCAAATAGGATCCCGCCGCCGTCGCACCGCCGCAGGGCCGCCCGCGCGCCCCGGCCACCGCCGAGCTCAGCGGCCCCCGCCCACCCCGGCTGC
>MU224832.1:5490187-5524895 GCA_018584345.1 Thuja plicata | reverse complement strand
CATTTCAGTGTTCCTGTCACCTCTCCCAGTTCAGCATTATGGGGGGGTTCACCTGTTGGTTCTATTGCTTCCTGGTTTGATTGATCAGCTCTTCAGACACTTGTCTTCTCTACCTAGTCATGCACTTTAGTGGGGGTTCCAGCAGTTCCTTTTGACAGAGTTTTCAGTTCATGCTTCAGAGGTGCTTCCTGCTCTTTCTTGTTCCTTTCTCTGGGACACTCTTTTCCCTAGATTTAAAGCTTTGTTTCCTTCATCTATTTTTCTTTCTTGTTTGGGTACCTGATCAGGCCTAGTTGTCGGGACCCTTCTTTCCTTCTTTCTGCAGTAGTTTCCTAGGTTTGGCTTCTCCCTAAGCTTATCTTAAGGGGGGGTGTTAGAGTAATAGTCTATCGGGTTACTAATTTAAATCATTATGATCTAATTAGTAACTTTCCTATTCACTCTAGTTTTCTTCAGCTAACCTTAGGGTTTCCCTTTTAGGGTTTCGTGATTCCTTTATAAGGATTCACCTCTTAGTTTTTCATTACAGAGTTTTCACATCTTATTGTAATTTCATTGTTGAATATAGAAGATTTATTTTTGTCAACATGCTTTTGCAGTCTCTGGCCTATCGACCGCCATAGATCCTTCTATCTTCTGTCTTTTGCTTCTGTTTATGTAATAGCTTTGCATGCAGGTGATCTTGGAAGATTTGATGGTTATCAAATTCTACACTCTCATCCCCAAGGATGCCAACTATGGTTAATCCCCAAATTCCCAGGTATTTTTGGGCTAATAGATAGAGGACGTAGGAATTCATGTAGAACCTATGATCTCCCCCAACCCTCCTCATCTGGGTGTCCATGTGTTTGACAATATGCTAGCCCAGTCAAAGTGTGTCTTGTTGGTGGTCATATAATATAGAAGGTAGTACATCCAGGGGGCGAACTCCTAAGCATGGGGTTCCCCAAAAATCCTGCATAGAAATATAATTCTGGCCTAGATGGGATCCTTGAAGTTGGAGTGAGGAATATCCATCCTCATCTTCTTGAAGTCCTGACGGGGGATTTTTAGGCCTTTTGAATTGAGGTGGCACCAGGCTAGATCATACGCATCCTCAAACTGCTCAAGTAAGGCGTCCTTGGTGAGATAAATTGTATCAAGGAAGAATGGAATACACCCTCCTTTGATGGAGGCATCATGTTCTAGAGAGATGATGGGCATCGGGTACCCAAGGGGGTTGGGTGAGACCAACACAACAAATCCACTAGCTGGGTTGTAACATTTAGCTAGGAGCATAATTAGCTCTAGCGCTTGCACTCAGTATGGAAATCCAGCCACTTGAATGATTCTAGATGCTGCTAAGTTAACTAAGATAGGGTCATTGGCCCATCGATATTGGTGGATTAATTGAATAAGGCCCTTTAGTTTGGCATTGGTATCAATATCTATATCTATGACCTCTTTCAATGTAGATTCAATTTAGGATCCTATAATTACCTCGCCTTTCTTATACTTCTAGGTCAATAGGAGCCTTTCCAACATCCTCTCTACCATGGACTTTTTGGTAGTTCTTTGTGAAACACTTGAAAGTTTGGGAATTCTCAGGGGTGTTGATGTTGAATCCATTTCTTTCTTTCTTTAACATGTACCTGCAAACTGGACAACTGCCAATATATGAATTTTTATAAACATAAATTTTGGGCTCGAGTATTTTGGGCGTGACTTCTTACTTGCCATTCTGAAAATAAAAATCATTAGTCCTTAAAAATATTTGGTGGTTATCTCTGATGTAAGTATTTTATAATATATGAAACCTCCTTGTGCACCCAAAAAAGACCACAAATGTTGACTCAATGAGAAAACTATGATGGATATGTTCGGGGTTACAAAAACACCTGGAGCGTGACCAAAAGGATGGCGATGTCAGCAATAAGACAGGTGACCTTTTTTTGTACCTTGACATGCATATACCCACTCGGATAAGTAATGACAATTAATCAATAATTGTTCTAGCGCAAGTGGCATGAATGTCACTTGAGACAAATTTCAATGTTCAAACATGGGAATTAATTCTACCATTAAGAAAGAAATGACAAAGGAGAGAGAAACTAATAACAAACTGCAAGTGAGATGGCCTCTGAAATTGACATGACTCTTAGATTTCAAAAGAAGGTTGCATTAACCAGAAAGGTAGACGTGTTTATTGGGCAAACATGGTCTTCAGACCTTGTAAAGAATTTTGGGTAATGGCATCTCTAGGAGTTACCTCCATGGGATCTGCACTAAGGACAACCTGGAGAGATGCATGGTCTCCTTAGTGTAGGAGGGAAAAAAATTCAACCAACCCAACAATATACACCTATCCTAGACTACTAACAATGTGTAGAGCACTTCAAATTTATAGTAATCGCATACTCTATTTACAAGACTCAAATGACTACTTACAGAGATTTACAATGCTCTAGAAAGCTTACACTTATAGAACATACAAACTGTAGAGCGGGATGAAAAAAATGCTACTCACAAACTATGTACACCAAAGGAAGATATATGTCTCACCTTCGAGTAGGATAACCATGATGAAAATGAGAGGCCCCAAGTCTAGTAGGAACATTGTGCCAAACAACAAGCCCAGCCTAGATGAGAAGGGAAGACAATCACCCAAAACAAAGAAAGCCCAAACAAGCAGAAAAAAATGAAAAATAAACAAAGGAAAAAGGAAACAACAGTGACAAAATAAAATAGACCAGGAAGAACAAGCAAGCAAATGAAAGAAAAGAAACACAAAGCAAGGGAGCCCAAGGGCCTACCTAAAACTCAGAATGGTGAAAAGGGGAACTTAAAATGGCCTCACTCTATCACCTAAATGCTCTAAAGAATCATTGAACACACCTCCACACCTTCTAGCTCAAACACCTTAGCTCAAAAAAAACTTTTCTTCGCTCTTCAGATAATTTTCCAAGAGGTAATTAGTTCACAGTAAATGTAAAATGCGCAGGTAAAAGGAATTAAATAATTTTGGGGGGAGTAAATTAATTACTAAAGGTTATTCTATGAAACAAGATGACCACCAAAAGTCTGGGCCTTAGGACATTTGGTGATCATCCCCCCAAAAAAGGGGGAATGATCGGCAGGTCCTTGAGGTTAGGAAATCGTCAGCTTCTGAGAGACAACACTCTAGGATCAGAATCCTAGAGGCATCCAAAAAGACAAAAGAAAGACAAGACAAGGGCAAGGGCGCAAAAATGGAAATAAGAAAAAAACCAAGGAAAAAAAGGATGGGGGACCCGAAATTTTGCAGAAAAAATGTAGGGATGGGTATGTAGGGCATAACACTCCCCAGAGGAGAAAGAGAAGATTCTCACAATTCTCCAAAAATATATTAACATGATCACCTGGGGGTATGAAGATATTAAACATATGATACATCTATCATGACACATACCATCCCCTTAAAACCTGATGCTAAACCATTAAGTTAGAAACAAAGACCAGTCAACCCCCTAATCGAACCCCTAATCCACCAGGAGGTTCAGAAACTACTATCCACTTGAATAGTTTTTCCGATCTGGCATACCACATGGGTAGCCAACCTAGTCTCGGTCTGTAAAAATTATCGGGAGATTCGACTATGTGTGGACTTTTAGAACTTAAATAAAGATTTGAAGAAGGATAATCATCCTCTACCTTCACTAGATGAGGTGTTACAGTTCGTCAATGGCTCCCAAATGATGTCCTTCCTATATGGGTATTTCAGGTATAACCAAGTTATGGTTAATTTTGAAGACAAATTTAAGATGGCATTCACCACCAAGTGGGGAACGTTTTCCTATAGGAGAATTCCCTTCAGATTAATCAATGTTGGGGAAATGTTCTAGAAATCCATGGACATCACCTTCGAAGGATTGGTCAATAAATGCATAATCATCTACATGGATGATCTAACTGTCTTCTCCTAGGATAGGTGTGATCATCTCGCCCACCTCACCAAAATTTGTAAGAGATGTTTCCAATTCGGTATTTCCCTCAATCCAAAAAATGCATATTCAAAGTCACAAAGGGAAAGTTGTTAGGACATATTATCTCTGAGAAGGGTATATCCATTTACCATGAGAGAGTAGAGGCACTACTTAATTTGCAAGTGCCTAGAATTAAGAAAGAAATGTATCTTTCTTTGGAAAGATCAACTTTTTTTGACGTTTCATCACTGGATTCACCGAGGTTGTAAAACCTCTCAATTATATGATGAAGGATAGAAAAATTGAATGGACTCTGAAACCAAAATATGCATTTTTTCATATTAAATAGGCTATCATGGAGGCCCCAATCTTGGAAAGTTCAGACTATTCCCTCCCATTTCACATATATTCTTTTTCCTCCACCCATTCTGTTGTAGTAGTGCTGACCCAAAAGGTTGAAGGGGAGAATGACCCATCACTTTTATGAGATCCCCTTTTAAGAATGCCAAGTTACGCTATTTTACTCTTGAAAAGTAGACATTTTCCCTCATCTAGGTAATGAAAAAATTATAGCATTATATTCCCCGTAGTAAAGTGCACATCATTATCCCCGACCAAACTGTCAAATCTTTATTAATATAGAGTGAGTTAGGTGAATATCTGGGGAAACGGATGGCCATTCTCCAAGAATATGACCTCAAAATGCAACCCATGAAATTAGTTTGGGGACAATGATTGTGTAAGGCCATGGCTGAAATTGACCTGCACATTAAGTGTCAAACTTATATGATGCTTTCCCTAACCCAATATCTATGGTATGCTAACTTGGTTCACCTCTTACTAAATAACTGATGCCTTGAGGGAATCATTCCTAGCAAACGTCGAGCACTTCGACTGAAGAGTGAACACTTCATGATCAAGAATGGGACCCTATTTTGTATAAATTATGAAGACATCTACCTCTAGTGTCTTGATCAGGAATAGGCCACGAAGATGATAGAGGAATTCCATGGTCATTTTGGAATAGGGCATGGGTCAGCTAACACCACTACACACCAAATCCTCTGGGCCAAATACTATTGGCCTCACATTTTCAAAGATGTCCACATACATGTAAGGAAGTGCCACGCTTGTCAAAATGCTGCTTCACAAGAGCAGAACTTGGAAATGCCTCTCCAGCCCATTTTTTAGGCAAGACCTTTCATCCAATGGGTGTTTGATTTTATCAGTGAGATAAACCCCAACTCATCTGCAAATCACTGGTACATTTTGACTGCTACAAATTATTGCACCTAGTGGACTGAAGTTATACCTATGTGTGTTATTTTGTGTACCTGTTGTCTACAACACAACACTTCAATAAGTCATTATATTAGTGAAATAATATGGAAAAGTAAGATTTAGCAAGCATATCAATCACTTAAATTGACCTATTTCTCCCTATCTAAGAAGAGTGTGAAGAATGCTATAATTGCCCTTAGATTATACATTAATCAGTGACATGTACAAGCTTAGAATGGAATATTTGAAATAATTGAATCTAAATGCTCAAGAAATGTTCATTTTAAAGCTCCAAAGTGAAATATTATAACAATGCTAAAGAAATGAGAGTTAAAATGCATTAAGATCTATGAAAATAAGAGAAGCATAATTTTTCTTTCAATAATTAAGAATTAGGGGCCCATTGAGCTTAAAATTCATTCCATTTATAGAAGAATTTGGTGAATGAGAGGTTAGGATTGAAATTGGAAGAGATGTGGAGATTGAATCTTTGGTGATCCATGTGAGGTGATCCAAGTGATTTAACTCTCATTGGCTAGGGAATTGACTTTCCCTTTTGCAATATGGAGTTGGCTTAGGAGATTAAATTTGATTTAAATGAATTATGCCAATAAATTGAAGAATTATCTTGACATAATTAGGGGTATGATCACACTTAGGGAAAATAGGGTCTATGGTCAGAGCAGACCAAATTAGGGTGGTTACATTTTAACCTCTTTGAATTGGTGTACGAGAAGCGCATTGATTCAAAGAAATTTTTGATGTTGATTTCAGAAAGTTTGAGAATTTTGCACTTGATTGAACGAAATGTCTGATAAGATTAGTCTCGCACTTGATTGAACTAAGAATAATACAATTGATGTTGAAATTGATCAAAAAAAGGTCAATAAGAAAAGATCTTAAAGATACCAATTCTAAACTTGGTTGTCGTATGAGAATTGATAATACTGACTCCGAACTTGAGTGAACAAAGGTTAGTACAAAGCTGCCAAGAGATTAATAAGAATCTGAGAAAATGTAGACATAAGATATCTAGCTTGTGATAACCGAATCCTTCCATCCAATATTCCCGATTTAGTCAAAGGAAACTATCATGCCTTTAGCCTTTTGATGACGAAGTCATTTTAATGTTGTTCTGAGAAAGAATTTGATTGATTTAACTATGATCACGCCTCCTCGGGAAAAAAATCAAAGGAAAAAGAATAAATCCCTCCGTAGAATGATATATCACTTGAAATAATCGATTGAATCAAGAAAGAATCAACTAGAAGAAGTGGAGAAATGGAGGTGTGTTAAGAGAAAACACATTTTTTACCATGTTAATCATGTTTAAAATGTGAGTTTTGAGTCTGATAAAATGATGTCAGACCAAGAGTTCGATGAATACTGTGAAATTTGATGATATAGAACCTGGAAAACTAATAGCATAAATCCTATGAATCATTTTCAGAACATATGGAGCAATTCTGCACTTTTGGCAACTGTCATAAATTTTTTACTATATTGTGTAAAACATTGTCTGCACATTCAATTTCTTTCCTGATTGATCAGAAAGAGAACAAAATGAGTTTCAATATTCTGGGAGGAGTTCTAGAGCTCCTAAATAGCTCAAAAAGTTAAATATATATCCCAAAATTTACTTTTTCCCCATTCATTTTCACTTTTATCCTTGGTAATTTGAGAGCTCTATAGAGAAGATGGTGGTCCCTGAACCGCCTCACAATAGGTGCTTAGTAATCATGCCCAAAGCCTCTTTTAGGAATAGTTTATTCAATCTAAGGATCACTTCTCCCACCATGAGGTGCATTTATTTTGTCAACCCAGGGACGTATACTTGAAATGGTACGACATAGTATGTGCACTAAGTTCCTTAAAGAGCCACTCTACCTATGCTGCAGGAAAGTGAAGTACATGAAAGGAATCTATACTATGGCTGCAGGAAAGCAAAAACACTTACTCATTACTAAAATGAATGCTACAACTTACAAACTCTACTTAAACCTATTCTTTCAACCTAGATCATTCACTATAACTATACTTGCAGGTGCTGCAGGAACATTCACAAAGTACAATGCTACAAGAAGAAACTATAATATTATATCTAGAATGCTGGAAATGCAGAAAGTAAATCTATTCTAATTCTACTCTAATCCACCTACCAAGTGGGCCCCCTTGGTTAGATTCTCCTAATATATGAACACAGAATATGAACCAAAAGTTACTTCATTATCTTTCAAAACTGATTACATGAGAATGATACATGAAACTGAAAATGAACTTGTTGTGCAAGATACAATCAGAACATTGTATTTCCAAAAATATCCAAACTTACAAACTATAAATCTCATCCCTATAAATAGAGGATTGACTTCATTATTTTGAAACAGAAAAAGGAACTATCTAACTAAAACCGTGCCAAAGAGAAAAAATAGGAAACACAACAGCCCGCAACATATGCAATGAAGTATGGGTGACTAAGTCAACATGTTGGGAATACGAAGGGAATGTAGCAGAGCTACATCCATGCATCTCTGAAACAGTGGCTCCTGATTTGCGATAGCCATGTCTTCTGATGCCATGATGACTTATCCATTCAAAGCTGGTCTTTAACATCCCCCTTCAATGTTTTCGACCACTCCCAGCGACTCCTACTTCCTGGTAGGATTAGTTATCATACAAAAGATATTCATACAAGTAGCTTATTCAAATTAATCCAAATGTTAGAACACACATTCTGATTATTATATGAAATACTGCAACATATATATAAAATTGGAATAATATGACATATCTATTCCACCCATGGTTTAATGGTTCTATCTGTTCTTGACATAAGTTCAACTGACTAAAATTTCATAATTGTTCTGGTAATACTTAAAAATAGAGTATAAGGATTAACATAATAGAGACAGTAAAATGGTCTCATCATTTTCCCCTTAGCAAGCTGAATGTTTTTCCTCAAGCATTACATCTTCTAGTAGTTGTTTTGAAATATCCAACCTTTGTTCTCCCTCTTCTTTGGCTTTTGAACGTGTAATAGAAACCCCTTGTTTTCTCCCAGACATCTACTCTATGATTTTCCTATAGTTAGTCAAGTTTGTCAGTGTTAATGTCATATAGGGGCCAGAGGAGCATCGGTGGCTGCATGGTGAGTGGACACCAGAGTTCCTGTCTAGTTTTCCTTCCCAACTGCATGTATTTTGGTGCTCTTTGAATAGCTTCTTGGAGGTTGATAGAACTGTGTGGCTCATATTTATTTAATTCCTTGGATAACCTACCCCATCTACATCTAGCTCTAGCCAGGGCCCTCTGGAAGACAAAGTAAGACAACCCATCATATTCTGCATAGACATTTGTACATTTCCCAAAAAATTTATCCCTTGTTTCCTCCTTAATTTTTCCATAAGTCAAATTGAGCCAATCTCTGAGGAGTATATCTGGCTTGCTTCTCTCTACTCTTAATGATAATGGCTCTATTTTCTCCTGTTCCCTATATTTTTCCAACTGTCTATCATAGTTGGCTTCATTATGCATCCAAGACATTAATTCCCTTAGGTGTATATCCCCTATGTCGAGTAGAGGATTCCACTCAGTCTCAGCTGGGATAATGAAGTTATGTATGTACAGTTCACAAAGTAGATTTTTCTACCATGAGGGAAGAGTTTGGTAAAGGCCATAAAATTCTTTGGCTGACTTGAACTCAGAGTCTATATCTTTAATGGTCATCATTAGCTAGAACAAGAGGAACTATTCTTTCAAATAGATGGTATAAACCCTAGGAGGTGGCCTACATGCAATTATTTGATTAGCCAATTTGAGGGCATGATCCATCTTTTGTTTTTGTTTTGCCAATTGCTCTTTCAATTTTGCAATTTCTTCCCCTTGCTCTGTTATTATTCTTTTCAGTTTCTTCTTCTTCTCTCCCCATAAATTTGTTGTTAGAACATACTTATTATGCAATCCAAAGAGAAGAATTTGCAAGGTGACTGGGCCACAATCTTCTGCCTGGTTTCTTTGCCTCCTCTGTTCCTTCCAAGACTGCTCTAAGAAACATATTAACCAAGTTTTGTTGTAGGGCACTAAGGTAGTTTCTGCATAGGCTGACTGATGGATTACTAAGGCAATCTCCTCATTAATGTCTGGAATATCTTGATGGATTTCCTGGGGACTATTTTGGTAAACATCAGGTTTAGCTTCATAAGTTTCTGTTGAATGCGGTGGAAAGTCTGGAACTGCAGACTGAGTTGGGGAGTCGTCTGAAATAATTTGCACATTAGGTTGTTCATCAAATTGCAAAGGAGAAGTGGGTTGGCTTTTAAAGGATGCTCTAGGGAGCTATCCTCTCATTCTAGGACTCCTTTGCAAAGGGGTTTCTATAATTTCTACAGCCTTTTTCTTAGTAGCCTTCTTCGGTTTCTTTGTTGCAGGAGTAGCTGCTACAAGAACCAACTTCCTTTTCTTCCTCTTTGAAGAAGTAGGGGTTTTTGGTTTGGCTACAGGAACTGAATTTTCTTCTTCTAATTTTTGTTTTCCTTTGGTTCAAGAAGAAGTAGGTACATTTCTCTCATGAGCAGGTAAGGGAACACTTTCTTGAAGATTTACAGTTTCTGCCCCTTGGGTATCTTGTTCAACGGCTGGGTCAGTTGGTATTGCATTATCATGACCAATTTGTACATTAGGGTTAACCTGTGGTTGTAGGGTTTTGTGCTGGAAAAACTCCAACCATGCCATGGGAGAGGCATCCCTAAGAGATATTCTATTAAAAATTTAATTAGGGCATGGTGGGTAACATAATTTACATTTCCTTTTTTGTTCTCCTCAGCACTAATGCATAGCATATTGTATAAGAAATTTGGGACATTTACTAGTAGATTATGCCTTACATAACTCATTAATTTGAAATTATGTGCATGAAAATTGGAAAATCTACCTTCACATGTAAAATACTTGATGACATGCGTATCCAACTCATTATACGGTGGAGGGATAGACATTCTTTTGCACCCTTGTTTGGTAATCTCCAATGGAGGGTCACCTGGTAGGGTAAACTGGGCCCTAGCTGATCTGGCATCATGCATATTGGGGTAATGTTCCCCAACCATTGGTAATCCAGTAACTTCTACTATCTTCTCCTCTATTGTGACCACTGTCAATCCCCATATAGTTGCTTTCCCTTCTTTAAATGTACTCACAAATTCAGCTGCTGAGTCCTCATAAAATTCTGTTAACCTTAAGAAGTATCCTAGCCATCCACATGCATTAAATCTTCTTACTACTTCAACATCTAAAAGTATCACACCATGTACTACCAGCTTGTGTCTCTATAACTAGCCTCCCATCTGTGCTTGCCAATTTTCAATTTGTCTGCCCTTGTAGTGGATAAATGCCTTGTTCCTTGAATATCAGCCTACTCATTTTTGAAAAACTATGGGCTTTCTTCTTAATTCCTCTGTTATCCTTAGTATGAACAATGGTTATGTATTTTAACAAGAGAAATTATAGTCTTTACTATGGGTTTCCACTTAACTTAATTATAAGTCACATAAAGTTTGACAATCATGAAGGATTCAGAAATAAGGGTACGACAGTTGTGCGATATAGCAATAGAACTTTAATGAGACAAGGCTAAGTACAGATTTGAGGTGACATAAAATATTTTAGGCATAAATAGAAATGACAGTTTGGAATTAATACACTTTCCTCCCCCCTACGTAACATTGACAAGTGTCCACACTTGGCAGACTTGGCACGAGGAAGGGAACTGGCTTAATGTCGTAATGATATATTTATTGCAGTAATAGATATAATCATTGAAATCTATGCGCTAAAAATGGAAAAAAAATTGAAAATCTTGTACCTATCATTCAATCTTTGCACATGTCATTAAAAGGTGGTGAGAGTGGAATGAAAGTGACGGTGGTTTTCATCAGCGTACTCGGTTCTTATTGAAAGCAAAGAAAGGATAATTGTGATGATGTGGAGGGTAGGTGGGTGGTAGATAAAGAAATGAGATGAGTTGGAAAGAAGCAGTAGAAAGTGAATGGAGGAATGAACTTCATGTAAACACAAAGTTTTTATTATGGACATGCTTGATGGAATTCTACTAAAGAGCTGTAGGAAGAAGGTTTTCACCCTCTCCTACAGGAAGTGTTACCTGTTGCTCGTTTAAAATTTGTTGTTGGAATTGCTGCAAGAAGTCTTCTTTTGTTTGAGGTTGGTGATACAAATTTAGTCGATGTCCATTGACTAATGGTTTGAATTGCACTGGGTCAATTTTGGTCAACTAGATGGCTCCATTGGTGAAGACATGGCTTATTTCATATGGCCCCAGTGATCTTGTCTACAAATTTCCCGATATTTCTTTGAATCTTGAATCGTATAGCAATGCCCAACCGCCAACTTGAAACTGTTTGTTCTTAATATGCGAGTCATTCCATTTCTTCCTTTGTTTCTGGACTATTTCAGTTCTCTCCAATGCAGATTGTGCATTTCATCCAAGGAATTGAAATGCAGCAATCACTTATTCTATGCTATAGGAAGATCTATATTTAACTCCAGTGTTGTCTGCAGTGTTTTGTGTTCAAATTCAATGGGTAGCATTGCTACTTTTCCAAATAACATCTCAAATGGAGTGAACCCTGTGGTAGTTTTCCTAGTTGTTCTATATGCCCAGATGGCTTCTGTTAGTCTGCTGCTCCAGTCCCAATGATGCAAATGAACTGTCTTTGTTAAGATGGCTTCTATTTCCTGATTTATAACTTCATCCTGTCCATTGGTTTGAGGGTGATAAGGGCTTGACTTCCTATGTCTGATATTATATTCTTTCATGAGCTCTTTTATTAGATTGGAAGTGAATTGGGCACCTTGGTCAGTTACAAGTTCTCTCGGTACTCCATATGTGGTGAAAATATCATCGTACAAAAATTATGCAACCTTATGGTCTCGGGCATGTTTCATAGCTTTTACTTTGACCCATTTGGTCAAATAATCAGTGCACACTAGGATGTAAGACTTCCCATTTGATGGATGGTCTATTGGACCAATGAAGGCCATGCCCCATTTGTCAAATGGAGTTACCACCACCTGTGGATTTAATGACATTTCATCGGATCTAGTTGGTCAGCCCATTCTCTGGCATTTGTCACATTTCCTTATGTAGCTAGCTGCATCCTTATGAAGTATAGGCAAATAATATCTGGTTGTTAAAATATTTTGGGTTTTTCTTTTTGCTGCAAAGTGTCCCCCACACGGTTCATTATGATAAGCATGGAGAATGTCATATGTCTCATCTTCTCGTATACATCTACGCATTACTTGATTAGGTCCAGTGTAAAATAGTATGTTATCAATCCAAGAGAAATTAAAGCTTTTCTCGACAAGTAGTGTCATATCCTTGTAAGAAAAGTGTGTTGGCATTTTGTTTATTGAAAGGTAATTAGCTATGTCAGCATACCACAGACTTTAGACAGCAATATGAAACAAATGCTCATCTGGAAATGCATCATCTATCAGTGTAGCATCTTCTTCAATATGGTGGATTCTTGATAGATAATTAGCTACTACATTTGCCTTTCTAGGATTGTCAAGTACCATAATATCAAATTCCTGCAAAAGAAGAAGCCATCTTGCTAACCCGCTTGTGATAGCAGGTTTGTTCATGAGATATTTTATTGTTGCATGGTCAGTATGAACAAAAATAGGATAGCCAATTATGTAACGACAGAATTTGTAAAGAGAATAAAATATTGCTAGTAATTATTTCTCAGTCACTATATAGTTTAATTTTGGCCCATGGAGGCTTTTACTAATGTAGTAAATTGCATTCTCTAGGTTACTAGACTTTTTTCCTAGGAAAACACCTATTGCATAGTCTGAAGCATCTGTATGAATGTGAAATGGAAAATTCCAATCAGGATCCCTAAGTATGGGTGTAGTGGTCAACAGTTTCTTAAGTTGCATGAAGGATTCATTACATTCCTTTGTCCAATTGAATTCAGCCTCTTTGATAAGCAATGTATACAGAGGACTAGCTATTTGACTAAAATTTTGGATAAACCTCCTATAGTAGCCAGCATGTCCTAGGAAAGACCTAACATCTTTCTACTTTGTAGGAATAGGTAATATGATAATTACCTCTATTTTCATAGGATCTACATGGATTCCACCTTCGGAGATAAAATATCCCAGCACTACACCTTCTTGCATCATCATGAAGCCTTTCTCACTATTGAGAGACAAGTTGTGTTCCTAACATTTGATTAGTACTCTTCCCAAATTCTTCAGTGCTTCCTCAAGGGTGACACCAAATGTAGTAAAGTCATCCATATATATCTCCATATAATCATGTGATATGTCAGCAAAGATGTTGATTACAGCTCTCTGGAAAGTAGCTGGTGGATTGCATAAGCCAAATGGTAATATAGAATAGGCATATGTGCCCTAGGTGCATGTGAATGTAGTATTCTCCTGATCTTCTGGAGCAATGTTGATCTGGTTGTAACCACTGTATCCATCTAGAAAGGAGAAATATTTCTTACCGGCCAGAGTGTCCAGGACCTGATCAATAAAGGGTAAAGGAAAATGATCCTTCTTTGTGGTGTTATTCAACTCTCTATAATCCACACATATTCACCATTTCCCCCCTTTCTTAGGTACAATGACCAAAGGTGATACCCACTTGCTATCAGAGACTGGATAGATGAAACTAGCATCTAGTAATTTTTGTAATTCACTTTTGACTATTTCTCTCAATGCTGGACTTATTCTTCTTTGAGGCTGGCATAGTGGTAAGCTGCCATCATTAATGAAGATCCTATGGGTGCAGAGTTTGGGGTTAAAACCTAGCATGTCTCCATAATCCCAAGCAAAGGCTTTCTCATGCTTACACAAGAGTTTTGTTAACAATGCCAATTGTGGGGGTGGCAACTTGTTGTTCACATGGAGATTGTGACCTAGGGAAATTTCAACTGTAGTTGTTAGCTCTATCATTAACATCTCAGGTACTGGGCTTGTAGCTACTTCACATGGTAACAATTGACTAATTATCTCAGGGCTTTCTAGAAAGACACAGTCTTCATAGGTACATAGCTAGAGAATAGCACTTTCAAAAACATCTTTTTCTACTATACACTCATTGGTAAGAATACTCTGTATTACATCATCTTCCTCTTGCATTTTTAGAAAAGACTGCCTATGCATCATCATAAGCTGAGCAAAAAATTTGACCTCTTCTCCCTCATCCCCTAGTTCTAGCCAAATAGGATCTCTCAAGTCTAGCTGAGGTTGGGCAGGAGGATATAGTGCTAGCTTCTTTATTGCTTGACCATTTGAAATTGTCATACTTCCTGATCTATAGTTAATTTTTGAATCAGTGGTGGCTAACCAAGGTCTCCCTAAGATGATTGGATAGCCAGAAAAGTTTACTTTTGGTGATAAGATGAGAAAATCTGCAAGGTATTCCCATGAGTCTAAAGTGACTACCACATCTTCTATAAAACCATCTAGAGTGACTGTTGACCTATCAGTAAGTTGTAATATTTTTGGTGTTGTTCTCAAACCCTCTATACTTAGTCTATGCATTGTATCTCTAGTCATTACATTTATGGCTGCTCTGAAATCAACTAAAGCATTTTCAACAGATTGTCCATTAATTATCAAATCTACTACTGGACTTCCAGGGTCTGAATATTTGGGTATAACTACCTTGCCCAACATGATATCAGCAAGTTTCCCTATTACATGAACTTTTTGAGGGTCCTTTTTCCTTCTAGGGTTTTTAATGCATGCATCCTTAATAGCTTTCCCATAGATAGGAACGTCTTTGATATCTTAAAACAAAGGTATTTCGATGTTCATATTCTTTAGCTGCTCAAGAATGTCAAAAGGGATTTCCTCTTGGGATATAGACTTTTCTATTGTGAGCCTTTATGGAAAAGGAGGGTCAACTAAGGTTTCATCATCAGTTTTGCTAGATTTTTTAGTTGATTGGGTGGTATTTTGCAATGTAGCCTCTGGAAGAGGTGTTGATACTACAGGAGTGTCTGCCACTTCTATGACAATAGGACGTTCGGGTGTAGGCAGAGTAGTACCTGACCTTAAATGGATATCAGATATCTCTATAGCGTAGGTAGGATACTATTGTGTATCAGTGGTATACATTGGCTGCTGCTGTTGCTTGCTATTTGGATTTGGTTGCGGCTGAGCAGGAAATTGGGTTTGCTTTGGATTGGGGCTAGTGGCTACAGGAGGTGGAATTATTGCAGGAGGTGGGACTTGTGGTGGCAGTTGTGGAAAAATAGGGTTTTGGTTAGGCCACTATGGAGGCCCCCTCCATTGGTTATTTTGCTACCAATTTCCTTGTTGTGGTTGCCATTGGTTTTTCTGGTTTGGCCACTGGTTATTTTTCTAGTTAGGCCACTGGTTATTCCAGGCTGGCTGAGAGTACTGAGGAGTATTCTGATAACTTTGGTTTTTCCATTGACTATTGTAAGGATTTGAAAATTGTAATGGGTCCTGAGGTATACCTTGTCTTGAAGCCCATGGTCGACGTTGAGAAATGAAGAACACTTTCTCATCATCTCCTTCTATCTTCATGTACTCAGTAGGCAAATGTTGATTTTTTAGGTTTTCTACCGGCTTGCATCTGCAATCTTTCTTTTGTTTACGACAATGTGGATAGTACTTAGCTAACTGTAATTTAGTGTCTGCATGTTTCTTCTTAGCAGTCATAGTGTCGAGATGTGTAGCAACATCATTATTGATTTCTTTCTTGAAATCTGCTAGAAAATTAGATATCTCAAACTTAGAAATGCTTGAACTGCTCCCTTTAATGACTGTAGACTGATATCCTCTGCTTTTCTTCCTAGTTGATCTGGAGTAGTTAAGATAGATTTTCTTGAGGTAATCCCAAGAAGATTTGGATATGTCCCCACCAGCCATGAGGTCCAATGCTTCCAAATATTTTTCATTCACTCCTCTCAAGAAGACTAGTTTCTATGAATCATCCGCCAGAACATGTTGTGGATTCTCTTGCATGGTGTATAAAAAATGTGAAACATAGTCCTCCAAAGTTTTGTCCTCCTTCTGCGACATTCTAAATATTTCATCTCCCCTTGATTCACTCCCCTTGAAATATTCTTTGTATTTCTATATAAATAGAGTCTTCATCTCATCCCATGTGCCTATTGCATTTGCTCCTAGGCCCATGAACCATCGTAAGGCTGTCTCCTTTAGTGTTGTTGGGAACAACTTGAGTTTATGGGCATCGGTGTTATATTCAAAGATACAATAGAGGATGTCAAACTTGAACAAAAAGGTGTCAGGATATTCTATTATCAGCCCATAAAACTTTAGAAGTGCAGTAGAGGGTATATTTTTGAGATTGGCATTATTTATAAGGCTTAGTAGAGAAAACAGGAAAGTAGGTTGTGCCATTACTGGAGGTATTGGGAGTTGGTGTTGCTGTTGGAAAGGAATATTAGCCATAGGATTGTTAACAGAAGGTGCATTTGGGTCAAAATTATCAAGAAAGCTAGCCAAGATTTTAGCGAAAGGCCTAAGACCACCTATATCAAAAGGTTCTGCTCTAGTGGAAGATGCTATAGGAAACTTGGGACTTGCATCAACAAAAGGCAACTCAACTTCTTCAGCTTGCTCATTCAAATTCGCAGGTTCTCCTACAAGAAATCTGCCATATTCATCTCTTCTTCCCCTTTGATTCATGAAAATGAATTCTTCACACTGGTTAAGAAACTTTAAGACCACAAACCACTAAACTAGCTAAAAGAATGAAAAATGACTCAGAAAGTTTCTTATCTTGACACCATCCCTGACAACGGCACCAAAAATGAACCGCCTCACAATAGGTGCTTAGTAATCATTCCCAAAGCCTCTCTTAGGAATAGTTTATTCAATCTAAGGATCACTTCTCCCACCATGAGGTGCATTTAGTTTGTCAACCCAGGGATGTATACTTGAAATGGTATGGCACAGTATGTGCACTAAGTTCCTTAAAGAGCCACTCTACCTATGCTACAGGAAAGTAAAGTACATGAAAGGAATCTATACTAGGGCTACAGGAAAGTAAACACACTTACTCATTACTAAAATAAATGATACAACTTGCAAACTCTACTTAAAACTATTCTTTCAACCTAGAGCATTCACTATAACTATGCTTGTAGGTGCTGCAGGAACATCCACAAAGTACAATGCTGCAGGAAGAAACTATAATATTATATCTAGAATGCTGGAAATGAAGAAATTAAATCTATTCTACTTCTACTCTAATCCGCCTACCAAGTGGGCCCCCTTAGTCGGCTTTTGTTAATCTATGAACACAGAATATGAACCAAAAGTTACTTCATTATCTTTCAAAACTGATTACATGAGAATGATACATGAAACTAAAAATGAACTTGTTGTGCAAGATACAATCAGAACATTGTATTTCCAAAAATCTTCGAACTTACAAACTATCAATCTCATCCCTATAAATAGAGGATTGACTTCATTATTTTGAAACAAAAAAAGGAACTATCTAACTAAAACCACGCCAAAGAGAAAAAATAGGAAACTCAACAGCCCACGACATATGCACTGAAGTCTAGGTGACCAAGTCAACATGCTAGGAATACAGAGGGAATATAGAATAGCTACATCCATGCATCTCTGAAATAGTGGCTCTTGATTTATGGTAGCTATGTCTTGTGATGCCATGATGGCTTATCTGTTGAAGCTGGTCTTTAACATCCTCCTTCAATGTTGTTGACCACTCCCAGTGACTCCTACTTCCTGGCAGGATTAGTTATCATGCAAAATATATTCATACAAGTAGCTTATTCAAATTAATCCAGATGTTAGAAAACACATTCTGGTTATTATATGAAATATTGCAACATATATATAATATTGGCATAATATGACATATCTATTCTACCCATGGTTTAATGGTTTTATCTGTTCTTGACATAAGTTCAATTGACTAAAAGTTCACAATTGTTCTGGTAATAATTAAAAATATAGTATAAGGATTAACATAATAGAGACAGTAAAATGGTCTCATCAGTCCCCATCCATAAACATCAATTCAAGCTCACTTGATGACATCAGCATGTAGACAACTACCCACCATTGGTAAGTATCTCAAAACCTACCTGTCCATATTTTATGTTTTCATTTTTATGCATTTTTAAAGTAGTTATAGCACATTGAAATTTGCATCACATCCTGAATTTTGGATCATGTCCGGTTAATCTTATGTCGCATCCCATTTTAACCACAATTCCTGTGTTGTATCATATTTTTCCTAGATCACACCCAGTTTTTAATTTTTTATCGCATGTTGTTGTTGTAGATAGCAATTTGAATGTCCTCACATCTTGTCAAAATAGGCTCGCACCCAGCATCCCGTGTCGCATCCTATAAAAATAGGATCGCTTACCTGATGCCCCATCACATCCCAAAAATTATGGATCGTATCTTGTAAAAAGGATCACACTCGATATAACCAGATTCATTTTTGGTTTTAGAGTCAATTTTCTTCCAATTTTGACTGTTTTTCTCCTTTTGACAATAAAAAAAACTTGATAAATTTTTGCATAGTCTCATTAGTTAGAATGCTAATCTGATCCCATATTTGCTATCTATTAAAAGGTTCCTTTTGAGGTTGTATCTTTCTGAGGACTGTACCCAGGTTGTGTCCTTGCTTTATCTAGATCATTGACAGGGTATGAGGTAGAGATAGTCGCCTGTGTAGGTTTACTTTCTTTGAGAGATTTACCCAACATTAGGGTGAATCGGGGGTTGTTGACTACTCTTTCTAAGAGATGGCATTCAGAGCACAAAACCTTCCATCCCCTGACCTATGAGATAATGGTCACACCATAGGATGTGTAGCACATTCTTCAAGTTCCTATTATGTGCCAAGAGGTTCAGTTTGAGTCAAGTTTTGTTATAGCTATTGCTCATTCCATAAACATCAATTCGAGCTCACTTGATGACATCAGCATCTAAATGACTACCCACCACTGGTAAGTATCTCAAAACCTACCTGTCCATATTTTATGTTTTCATTTTTATGCATTTTCAAAGTAGTTATAGCACATTGAAATTTGCACCGCATCCTGAATTTGGGATCACGTCCGATTAATCTTGTGTCGCATCCCATTTTAACCACAATTCCTATGTCGTATCATATTTTTCCTAGATCACACCCAGTTTTTAATTTTTTATCACATGTTGTTGTTGTAGATATAAATTTGAATGTCCTCGCATCCTGTCAAAATAGGCTCACACCCAGCATCCCACGTCGCATCCTATAAAAATAGGATCGCTTCCCTGATGCCCCATCACATCCCAAAAATTATGGATCGTATCTTGTAAAAAGGATCACACCCGATATAACCAGATTCATTTTTGGTTTTAGAGTCAATTTTCTTCCAATTTTGACTATTTTTCTCCTTTTGACAATAAAAAAAACTTGTTGATAAATTTTTGCATAGTCTCATTAGTTAGAATGCTGATCTGATCCCGTATTTGCTATCTATTAAAAGGTTCCTTTTGAGGTTGTATCTTTCTGAGGACCGTACCCAGGTTGTGTCCTTTTTTTATCTAGATCATTGATAGGGTATGAGGTAGAGATAGTCGCCTGTGTAGGTTTACTTTCTTTGAGAGATTTA
The DNA here is from genome assembly GCA_018584345.1 of Thuja plicata. Classification (NCBI taxonomy): domain Eukaryota; kingdom Viridiplantae; phylum Streptophyta; class Pinopsida; order Cupressales; family Cupressaceae; genus Thuja; species Thuja plicata. The sequence goes on along the minus strand of MU224832.1, from coordinate 5,504,995 downwards.
CCCGACATTAGGGTGAGTCGGGGGTTGTTGACTACTCTTTCTGAGAGATGGCATTCAGAGCACAACACCTTCCATCCCCTGACCTATGAGATGATGGTCACACCGTAGGATGTGTAGCACATTCTTCAAGTTCCTATTATGTGCCAAGAGGTTCAGTTTGAGTCAAGTTTTGTTATAGCTATTGCCACAGCTCGGTGATTCTTTGTAGATGATTCTATAGCTCACCGATACCTTACTTGGGATTACATGTGCGATAATTATGATTGGTTACTTTTTTACTTAGCTAGATTGATCAAAGGCATTCTTATGCATGGCAGAGGATAACACAGTTTCATGGTTGGCTGGGTGGATATGTTAGAGCAGATGGTAGTATCTTCTTGGAGATTTACATGGGTTAGCTACATTTTGGTGCATATTTATCGAGAGTTGCATGAGATTTTCTATCAGTATTCCCATAGCATAACTGTAGGTATCCTTGTATTACAGATCTGAGCCTCGGAGCATATCCCTATGACACAAATGATAGTAGATAGGCAACGCTTGGATTAGTAGCCTTATATGTACATGTATTTAGGATGGATTCATCAGCCCCATTAAGGCAAGGTAGAGTATTGGCGCCATATTTTTGATGATATGACTATAGTTGTATGACGACCATACCTTGATTGCAAGGAGTGGGTCTCAGATAGGAAATAGATGTCATAATTTTTTTAGAGAAGGTATTTGACTGGCCAGACCAAGTACATTGTAGAGCGCTTCTTGGTTACCTGAGTATCAAGACAGTATGGCCGCATGCAAGGCAGGTGCTAGGACTTATCATTTTACGCCCAGATCCATGATGAGGAGCCACTGTGGGGTGCCTGATTGGTTTATGAGACTGCATAGTGTGTTATTAGTGAGATGGTTACAATTGGTTGGGACATTCTTTCTGATGTTGTAGATGCATCTTGTTCTGATGAATATCTTGCTCAGATGATACAACATCTTTTTCCATGGTTTATAGCTCTAGATGAGGCAATTCCTCAGATAGAGGACCCATTAGATTATGATCTAGCTAATGATCGACCTATCAGAGGAAGAGGTAGATCATAGCGAGAGAGGAGAGATGGGGGGAGGGATGAGAGGAGAGATGGGAGGTTCCCTCCTCTAGACAAAGGACAGGGTCCAATTAATGGAGATGATAAGGGTGGGGGCACAGTGGGTGGTGGAGAGGGCACTAGTGACAGATAGACTCACCTTAGGTTCATAGCTCCACAGAGAGATTCGGGTCCAATGCATACTAGAGAGAAGCCTAGAAAACAACAACAACAACTAGATAGATAGCAGGGTAGAAAACAGGATAGGCCTATGGGACATGATACATGCAGAGGCTTAGTGAGAGATGGTGATGCATTATCACAGTGTGAGCATGAGCATGAGAAGAGTAGAGAAAGGATCACTATATTAGAGGTTTTACTTGTAGATAAAGATGTACAGGTCAAGGACCTAAGAGTAGAGAGGGATCGAGAGGGTGATATGCTCAGAGAAAAGTGAGATACCTAGGCTCGAATAGCGACACATCAGGGTCAACAAGCTACATAATATTTTGGATTATATCATGCAGAAGTTCTAGAGGGACAGAGAGCACCTTCATATTACCGTATTGCATAGTAGTCCGAGGGGGTGATGCGTCCACCAACTCCTTTTGAAACACCTCCTCCTCCTCCAGATCAGGGAGAGGGTGGGAGTCAGACCTGATTTGTATTTTGATATATTTGAGACATTTTTTATATCATGATCCTTCTGAGATCATTCATTGTATTTTTAGAATTTTATACATGTATATCTGATTCACACTGATATTCTGATACTCTTTTGTAGATAGTTCCACATTTTTGATCTATTCCATATTTGATATATCTGAGATAGTTGTTCCTGATCTTGATATGTTCATGGGTTCTCTTGTTTTGATAAATACTTAGATTGATTCACATGTGATTATGATCTTGGTTTTGTGATTAGTTAGATTAGATTATGTGATGACATCATTTTATGCTCTTTAATTTATTACTAATATATAAATGTGTTTCAAATGATGCTAAGTGAATATGCAAATGTATGTTTTTGAGATTTTCTTTATGAAAATAAATGTATGGATGCACTTAGAATGTAGAAATAAATGCAATTCTTGAATGCTTTGTTTTTGTATTTTTCTCTTTCTCATTTATGAATATAGAATGTATGTCATGGATATGCAATGACATTAATATCAGTAATATAGATTATGTAATTAACTTGGATTTTGAATGAATAAGGAAATCATTTTAATCTCAAGTCCTTATGCTTTTATTTTAAAAATGAATCATGCAATCTCTAAATGCATCTACATGCAGAATCTTAGGACTGTCACTGATTTGTATACAATGTAGAATTTTTATCATCATTGGGAATTTTTGTAACGGACATCACCTGATAGTACAACTATCACTAATACCCACTGGTATTATAAAAGTATGAATACTATGTGTATTAGATGCAATGTTAGAAATAAACTTAAGTATCAAGGCATAGAAGCTAGGATGACAAGTTAGTTGTCTCCTTTTATTATTAAGAATCGGGTTCTGTTCAAGTGTAATGTAAGATATGTGACCCGCAATTACCTTGAAAAGTCATCTCCTTGGGTACATAATGTGTCATACACCCTAGTGAGAATCTGATTTATAAAATAGACAAGGGAATTGTTTCAACCTCAGCGTAGTTTACACACAATGAGGATCGAGATATATGCGGCTATCCACTCATGTTGTCAGCCCTTACCATAAACATCCAAGTTAGGTGAAATTTATAAGATCACTGTAACAATCACCATACACAAAAAAAACCAAGAAAGAATTATGCCCCATGTCCTTGTGACTCTTTGTCTTTGAATAGACATCATGGAGTAACTCAGAAGATGTAAAAATCACCAATTGATAATCAATCAAAGAAAATTTATAACCGCTTAGATGCGCCTAGTGTGAAACATCATGGGAACATAAAATAGTCATAATCAAACCAAGATCAGACTATGTGTTTAAGTAGTATTGAAAAATATTGTAGATTCATTTTTCAAGCACATTAGAGATTCATTAATCAGAATTTGGATTTAAGCAATGTGTTTTTCATGTCTGAGTATATGAGATTAATTTTGTCAGAAATTGCAATTCAATGTAGTGTTTAGGAACACTGGTTGATTAAAGTGTTGAGAAACACTAGTACATTTTTTATTAAAGTCCTTAGAAACACTAGGTCATTGAAAGTGTTTGATTAAAGTGTTGAGAAACACTAGGTATTTTAAATTTTTTGATTAAAGTATTGAGAAACACTAGTATGATGTCTGTTACAGGAAAGTGGTGTTGAAGAATCACCTTTGTTTGTGATAGTGATGTTTGTGATGGAAGTATTGAGAAATACTATTTTGAGAGGCAAACCAGCCTAGATAGGAACCTCAGACAACCTAGCAGACGCAAATTGACATGCTAGCAAAGTTACTCCTAGTGCAGAATGACTATCCCTAAGACGCGAAAGGATATGACATTTGTAAAGAATCAGAGTCAACCAATAGCATAGGTGCAATCATGAAGGATTAGTATCATCAATTCATTGATAGATAGAGCACAGAGTTCGAGTGACACCTATTTGCTAGGTTTTCAACACTCGACAAAGGTTTTTATTTTTGCCACCAAGACGCCTATTTGCCAAGTTTTTGCCAAGGCACTTTTCTCTTTTTCATTTTTTTTTTCTTTTCCCTTTCTTTTTTTTTTTTATAGTATCAAGGTTCTTATTTGCCAGGTTTTCACCAAGGGTACCTTTTTTCAGGACTTTTTCCACTGTTTTTAGATTTCTTCAGGATCAATTTTCTGATTTATTTGGTATTTTATGAGAATTTTCACTGCACAGGAACTACTAGCCAGATATCAAGTGTAGAACCGCTTAAAATGTAGATTATTGATGGGATCAGGAAGAAAATCTCCCTTAGGTGTAGCTAACCGATACGCTCCAGTCCTAAAAATTGCAGTAATGACATAAGGCCCCAGTCAGTTGGGTTCAAACTTTCCTTTTTGTTCTCTGTTTGGCTAGTTCTTAGGATTATCTTTTAGAATGAGATCCCCCACTTGAAATTTTCATGTTTTTACCTTTTTATTGTACCCTTTTAACATGCATTTTTGGTACACTTTCAGATGATTGAACGCTTGTTGTCTGTGCTCATCAAGAAATTCTAATGCATTCACTCTATCAATGCGGTATTGTTCGTTAGTAACAAGACCTTGGAGAGATAGCCGCAAAGATGGAATTTATACCATAATAGGTAACACTAATTTTGTGCCATAGACTAGAGAAAATGGTGTGGCTCCCATTGGTTTTCTAATACTTGTTCTGTAGGCCCAAAGTGTCAGATTTAGTTGCAAATTCTAGTCTCTTCTAGACTTACTCATAGTTCTATGTAAAATTTTAAGAATGTTCTTGTTAGATGCCTCAGCTTGTCCATTACCTTGAGGATAATAGATTGAAGAAAAATGATGAGTGATGTAAAACTGTGTGCAAAGGTCTTCCATGTCTTGGTTTTTAAATTGAGCCCCATTGTCTGTTATAATAGAATAGGGTATCCCATACCTACAATTAATGTAGTTCAAGTTAAACATAGCCACCTATTTTCCAATGGCTTTGATTAGCGGCATAGCTTTGACCCACTTATTGAAATACTTAGTGGCATTAATGATGTATTTGTGGCCACTTGAAGAAATAGGATATATTTGTCCAACCAAATCAAAGGCCCATTGCTGAAATGGCCAATGTGTTATAAATGGTATGAGTTCTCTAGTAGGAGCATGTATGATATTTCCATGTGTTTGGCATTTGTGACATGTTTTTGAAAATAGAAGATCATCTTTTTCCATTGTGGGCCAGTAATAGCCAACTCTTAGTAATTTTTTAGCTAACAAAAATCCATTTGAGTGTGATCCACATACACCTTTGAGAACCTCTTTTAATGCATGATCTGAATCTTCTTGTTCTAAACACCTAAGAAGTGTACCATCGAGACCTCATCTATATAAGTTATTATTAATGAGGATATAACGTGATGCTATCCTAATTAAGGCTTGTTTCTCATTCCTTGATAGGTCATTGGGTAAATTTTGGTCAGTAAGATAGATAATGAGTTTGGCATACCGAAATGGGTCCTGGGTGTTCAAAGCACAAATTACTTGGTACTCAGGGGTATCAAAAGATGGATAGGATAATTCTTCCACCAAGAAGTCATAGTGGAATTGATGTTCTTCTAGTTGTAACATGGATGCCAGTATAGCCATAGCATCAGAAACTTTGTTTTCTATCCTTGGTATCTTCTGGAATGTGACAAAGACAAAGTACTTTTTAAGGTCTTTCACCAGTTTTTTATAAGGCATCAGCTTCTCATCTTTAGTCTAATAGTCTCCATTTACTTGGTTAATAATAAGCTGGGAGTCACCATACACATGTAACTCTATGATCTTCCATTATATAGCCAACTTAATACCATTCACTAATGCTTCATATTGAGAAATATTATTTGTGCATGGAAAGATCAATTTATATGCTTTGGGTATCTTGTAGCATTGAGGAGTTATGAATAGAACCCCTTCTCTAGAGCCATGTTATGTGAAAGAACCATCAAAGTACATCATCCATGGATGTTCAGCTAAATTCATGGTTGTTTCATCTAGAAATTAAATTATCAAAGGTGCATCATCTTGCAAGGGTGAATCAGCTAATTGATCTGCGAGGACTTTCCTTTAATAGCCCTTTTATCAACATACTCAATATCAAATTCTCTTAGAATAAGGACCCATTTTTATATCCTTCCTGTTAATTCTATCTTACTTAAGAGGTATTTGAGAGGATATATCTTTGAAATATGTTTTAGTATATGTGACAACATATAATGTCTCAATTTATGTGATGCAAAGACAACTGCTAAGAAAGCTTTTTCAATTATACTGTAATTGAGTTCATAAGACACCAGTGTCCTGCTGAGATAGTGTGACATTTCCAGTATAGCTTTTACTTTTTCAGGGTCTACTTCAATTCCTTTTTTTGATATAATAAACCCTAGTAACTTCCCTAATTGAACTCGAAAGGAACATTTTTTTGGATTAAGCCTGAGTTGAAATTGCTCCATGCGATCTAATATCTTCTACAAGTATTCAATATGAGTAGTTCTTGTTTTTGACTTGGCTAAGGTATCATCCATGTAGTCCTCCATGTTTTTATGTATCATATCATGGAATATGGTTGTCATAGCTCTTTCGTATGTAGCACCAGCATTCTTTAATCCAAATGGCATAATGTTCCAACAAAAAGTTCCCCAAGCACATGTGAATGTTGTCTTTTCTTGGTCTTCAGGAGAAATCTTAATCTCATTGTATCCTGAGAAACCATCCATGAGTGAGTACATCTGATAGCCTTCTATAAGATCTATGATCATATCAATGTTTAGCAATGGAAAATCATGTTTAGGACATGCTTTGTTTAAGTCTCTAAAGTCTGTGCAGATCCTAATAGATTTATCTATTTTAGATATTGGTACCACATTAGAAATCCATCTTGTGTAAGCGATGACTCTTATGAATCCAACTTTCAATAATTTTTCTAGCTCTTCTTTCACTAGTAATGTAACATGAGGATGCATCTTTCTTAATTTTTGTTTCATGGGTTTGATCCTAGGAGCTATAGATAAATGATGCATTATTAATTCAAGATCAATCCCAAGCATATCAGTGTAAGACCATGCAAAGTTGATATTTTTCTATTATAGGAACTCGGTGAATTATATCTTCTCTTCTGATTAGGACTATGCTAAGTGAACAAATTGAGGAACTTAAACTGTTCCCAAGTTAAATAGTTGTGTAGGTTCTATTAGAATTGAAGATCTTTCTTGAAAGTGCTTAGGGAGGATATCAAGAATCTCATCTTTTGGCACCTTTGAGAGGTTTTCACCATCAGATATGTCTTTTATTTTTACTTTTTTAGAATCTGGCACTTCCACAACGTGGTTTTCACCATCAATTATTTGTTTATTTTTATTTTTCAATTTGTGACTAAGAAACTTGATATCGTCCTCTGACATGTTCACACTCCTCGCATTAGTGGAAAAAGGATAAGGTTCATAGGCATTTGGATAACATGCCAAAGTGTAGTCATTAGGGACATTCATTATAGGAGTAGGATCTAAATTCGTCCAATCAATAAGGTCGATATTTATCAAGGATAATGATTCAGAGTTTGGTAAGGAAAACATCACAACTATTAACTGACAAGACATGTTATGTTAAGTCAACTTCTATAGCGTTTAGATCATCAAGAGTTAAATAATCATTAATAGGGTCATTGTTAGTAATATATGGACCTAACTCTAGTGACTCATCAGTTTTTCTTTCTTCTTCTTCTCTCATCAAAATAGAACTCATAGCTTGTAGTCTTAGAATTTCCTCTAGACCTAGTAAAACACTAGTTTCTTCATCAATAATCCTAGGTAGTGGTATTTCATTTGATTCTGGAATAATAGTCGTGTTAGGGAAAGTGTTAGAACTCTCTCCTCTTTCCAATATCAGTGAAAATTTATGAATCACATCTACTTCAATGTCCATAGTAGCATTAGACAAGTGATCCCATTCATAGTCATATGAGTATGTTATTTCATCATTTGATCTATTTAGAAACTCAGCAATAGTTACCCGATGTACCCTATTAGCCACTTGTAGATCAAAGTGAGGTAAATCTAGGACATGTGAAATTGTGACCAACTGCCCCCAGTTTGGATATAAATCTTGTTTTTGGGGTATTTCTTTAGGATTTTCTTCTATCAATGGGACTTCTGGAGAGTCTTATGTTGTTTCCTCTACTTCTCGAATAGTAGCTTGTGTAAATAAAATAACATGGGTCTCTTGTTGTGTTATAAAAGTAGGTACATATCTTTCTCCTTGATATTTGGGATACTCTGTACTAATATACAATAATCTCTCATAGGTCCATGGTTCTAATGTTGTTTCTTCTTCTTCATCATCACTTCCTTCATCAAATATTGGACCATCTCTTGAAGTAGGGTTTTCAGATTTGTTATTGAAACCTAATCCTATTTTGTCTTTGGTGTTTCTAAATTCTATGTGTATAGGTTCAACAAGTCCTTTTCCTTTATCTCCTAAAGGTCCCTTCCCTTTATATCCCATTTTTTTGAGAAGGTCATATCCTTTAGCATACTTTTTTTGGGATATTGCCACATGTTTTACCTTATTTTCTTTATGTTCTCCTTTATAGATCCAAGCCAAGACTATTTTTTCTTCTTTTTCATCCTCTTGAGAAGTAGAGGCTATAACCATACTAGTTGCTTTGTGAATCTCTGGTTCTTTATATGTAGTAGGTTTGAAAGATGAGGAAGGTTTCCCATAAGATCTTGGAGATACAGGAAGTTCTGTTAATGATGGGATCATGTCTAGCTTGTATTCTCCCATACTAGTTTCTTCAAGTTTTAATGTCTTTCCAAAGCTTCTCATCACCATGTCTTTAGTAGTTTTAGGTACAGTTTCTTTTTGGAATTCTTTATTATGAGGAACCATACTATTTTCTTTAACATTGTTGCAAGTATAACTGGCATCTGCAGGAATTGTTACTTCCACCCCATTATGTGGGAATTTGATACATTGGTGGTAAGTAGATGGTACTACTTTCATTTCATGAATCCAAGGTCTCCCTAATAGTATGTTGTAAGCCAAGGGTAGATCTAGAACTTGATAGATCACATTTCTTTCAACTAGTCCTGTTCATATTGGTAGAACAATGAGGCCTTTAGATAATCTTTATTCCTCATCGTAAGCTTTGATAGTTATCTTACTTCTTGAATCAATGGTTTGTTTGGAAAGTCCCAACTTTTTTATTAGATTGAGGGTAAAAATGTTCAACCCTACACCTCCATCTATCAATACACGTCTAACAAATGATTTCTGAATTAGGAATTAAATGTGTAGGGTTAGTGATGCGGATGAGTCAATGATTTGTCATCTTCTTCAGAAAAAGAGAGATAGTGTGGTGTTGAGATATGATTAACCATTTCCTAGAACTTTTCTATATCAATGTCTTTTGGAACATTTGCAATTTTACAAAATGTAGGGCTTGTTCAAGAACTTCCCTATGCACTGAATATATTTTGAGTAACTCAAATATAGAAATTTGAGTAGAGGTTCTTTGCAATTGATCCACCAAGTTATAGTTTGTTGAAGGAATGGTAAATTTTTGTCTTGTTGCTGATGGTTTGGGAATGGTGACAATAGGTACTTTTGAAGATGTCACTTGTTTTGATGAGGAGCTAGCTCCTTTGATTTTGACTTATGCTTGACTTCGAGTCACTGCATTTGATTGTATGGATGTGTCTTTAGCACTTTTAATAGTGATCACATTTATTGATTCATATTTAATGTCCAACATGTTGATCACATTATCTTTATTGGAGTAGGTGTAATTCACTTCACTTCCTTTTCCTTTAGAAGCTTCCCCTTTTTCATAGTTAGGGAATGGTTTGTTAAATGTTGTATGGTCCTCATTAGTGGTGTTTCCTTCCACTTTGATCTTGCCTCCTTCAATAAGGTCTTGTATAACATGTTTAATCTTAACACAGTTATTAGTCTTATATCCCTTGTTTTTTTGAAAGACAAAATAAGAATTGTCATCCCACCATCTCGGTTTGACGTCTGGTTCCCATGGTTTTGAATAGGGCATTGTAAGAACTTTGTTGTCCAAGAGTGTCTTCAAAACTGTCTCAAGAGGTTCTCCCAAAGGAGTGAATGTTCATTGAGGTCTAGAAGTCCATGGTCTAATTTTTTTGTTCACATTGTTTTCTTTAGGTATTTTGGTTGTTACCTTGGCCTATTTGTTTTCTTGTAAGATGTTTGTTAAATTGAACACTGTTGGTTTAGGATTAGTATTAGATTCGTCTACCACTCCATCGTTAACAACATTCTTGTTTTGTTTCTACCATTTAGGCTTTTTGTTGCAGTTGGTAGATTTACTATCACTTTGAAGTGTGATTTATCCTTTCTTAACCATGACCTCTTCAATACAGATGGAATTTTTGATCATCCTATCAAAGATAGGTGAATCTTACATTTGCAAAGCATAGTTTAATTTAGGTATCAAGTTGTTAATAAATATTTCCATCTTTTTCGATTCGGGATTAGCTCTTGAGTACCTAGCAAATATTTTCCTCCACCTTTGTTTGTGTAAAGGATTCACCGGTTCCTTTCTTTGTGTTACATAAGTCCATCATGGTTACATCATGTTGTATATTGTAGGAGTAATGTTGGACAAAATGTTGTATTAACTCCTCAAAAGATTCCACCTTTGGTGTGAGTTTGGAGAACCACTCCATAGCATTTCTGCCTAAACTTCCCATAAATAGCCTCATTAGATAGGTTGGTTCATGCATGTACTCTATGCTTGGAGAACAAAACTCTCTCACATGGTCATGTGGATCAGTCTCTCCCATATACTTGTCATATTTGGGCCTTGCCATGTTGGGAGGAAATAGAATCATGTTGATACTCTTGTCAAAAGGAAATGGACAAATGTGGTCCAAAGAGTATTTTTTTGTTAGTTTGACCTTTTCTTGTTTGAGTGTTGCAAGTTCGGCTTGCATCAAGGTCAATTTATTGGTGAGAATAGAGATAGGGGTTGGTATCTCTTTTTCCTTTAGTCTTTCAACATCATAATATTTAGGAAGTTTGACTCCAAGGGATGCTAGATGTAGAAAGGATTTTTCCTTGTCTTCACCAATGATATTTTCCAATGTTCTTTGGAATTTTCTACTTTGTCTGAGTCTATTATACTCTACCTCAGGTATGTCTCTGCCACTATCTGAGTCAAACAAAGGATGAGTGATGTGTATTTCTTCTTCACTACTGTTGTCTTCTTGTATTTTTTTTTTTTCAATGTTGTATTCTTCAAAATATTTACTCCATTCATCCGGAGGAGCTTCCATTGTGGGTGATTTTGTGTCAAATAGGGGATTACAAGTGTTGGAGATTTGTTTCTATGTAGTTGATTGATTGTATGTTTGTCATTGATGACAACATATAATATACAATAGTGATTCTACATGTACTTATCAGAATGATGATATCAAGACTTGTGTGGATATATTTAGGTTGTAGACGTGTTTAGCATGTTATGTTCATACATGCGGACTCAGATATGATGTTTTAGTCAAGTTGTGTAATTCTATTATTGGCAGTTATAGTTTTGGAAGAGTATCTGTTCAGAGTTGACGTATTTAACGTGTTTCTTGAGTTGCACCTATCTTGAGGATATGCGTGTGTATATTCATGATTATTTATGAGCTAACTATGTTTGGTTAAACGTGCCTATCATGTAACATCAGGATCGTGCTATTTGAGATGATTTGGTGAAGCCGACTTAATGAAGTGTCACATTTGTTCAGTTTGTGTTGCGTGGACTTAATATTGTTTGCGTGCTTAGTTAAGCTGACAAAGATGTTTTTGAAGTATTTCCATGAGTCATCATGACCTTCTACTTTGAGTAAGATACTTATAGAAAGTCATTTATGATACACTAAGTGTGAATGATACGAAAGGAGACAGAAAATGTATAGAGCAGAATATCAGTTGTGGTTCATTCATTAAGGGTCTATGTGAAGAAGCAGTTGAAGATTACAATACATTGGAACTGATCAAGATAGCAGGTCTACTCTACAGTTCATCATCATATATAGATATAGTGTATATCTATTGGATAGAAAGTTGCAGCTTTCACCATTGAAGAAGTGAGATTTTGGACAGTGAGTCCTCACCCCTAATAGGGTTATTTGTAAAAGACTCTTAACAGGGTCAGACCCTTAACCGAGTCTCTATACTTATTTCATTGTAAAGTACAACTCCTAATAGAGTTGAAATATCTTCTAACAGGGATTACTATAAACAAGTATAGTTCATTGTGGGTACTAATTCCCACCGAGGTTTTTACCATTTGGTTTCCCCATAACAAAATTGAAGTGTTGTCTATTGTGTTATCTGAATGTGTATTTACTTTGTTGTATTCTAAAGTTAATAAGGAAAAGAATTGAATTGGATGATAACTAATTCACCCCCCCCTCTTAGTTATCCTTTGGGACTATTCTAACAATTGGTATCAGAGCCAAGTGCCTTGAGGAGAAAGCCTAATAGCTTAAGGTAGATTAGATGGCATACTTCAGAAAAGAGATTCCTAAGTTTGATGGAGAAAATTATTTAGATTGGAAGAATAAAATGATAACACATCTACAATGTGTTGGTTTTGACATCTTTGAGATAACTACACAAGAAGTTGTTATTCCCTCACTTAAAGATCTATCAAAAGATGATGCTAGTAGAAGACAAAAGGAAACATTCACAGCTAATGCAATTGCTAAAGAAGCCTTTATAAGTGCCCTATCTGATAGAAAATTTTCTAAGATCAAGAAATTAGACAAGGAATACACTATATGGAAGTATTTAGAAGACATGTTTGAAGGATATATTCAAGCAAAGAATGCACGTAGGAAGACATGGAAAAATAAATACAATAGTCTTGAGATGTTACCTGAAGAGAACATTAGAGCCTACAAATAGAGGATAAATGAAGCAGTTTCTGGAATCAGAAATAATAGTGGAGAAATATCAGAGGAAGATATAATGGACAAGCTGTTGACTACTCTAACATCAGACTATGAAAACAAGATCAGTATTCTAGAGGAAACTATGCAATTTTCACAAGACTTAAAAAGAGAGACTTTGATCAGTAAAATCTTTGTATTTGAGATATCAAGATTGAAGACTAAACCAAAAGGTGAAACAAATTTCAAAGCCTCAGTCCATGGTAAGAAATCCTTATACATCTCTAGCCATAATGAGAAAGAAGAAGTTGATGAAGAATTAGAAGATATCATTGCTATGATTGCTAAAAGAGAAAAGAAAGGAAAAGGGAAATATGAAGGACAACTTCCATTCAAATGTTTTTCATGCAACAAGATTGGCCACTTTGCATCCAAGTTTCCTACAAGAGTAAAGAAATTCAGACCTGATTATAAACCTAAATACAGAAAGGAATGTTATCATGCTAAAGAAGGTGTAACCGATGAAGATTCAGGAGAAGATGAAATTTGATTCATTGCCCTTAAAGAGATGGAAACATTGCCTAAGGGTATGGACATTGAAGATGACAAAGAAGCACAGGAGTTAGCCCTAATTTCCAAAGCAGACATCAAAACTGATTGGATCATTGACAGCAGTTGTTCTCACCACATGACAGGTGATAAAGATAGATTTGTTCATCTAGAAAAATACAAAGGTGGTATGGTTAGATTTGGAGATAACACTCCCAAACCTATCATAGGCAGAGGATCCATCACCCTAGATGGAAAGAACAAGATAGATGATGTTTTTCATGTTGATGGACTACATCACAATCTACTAAGTGTTGGACAGCTACTTGACAAAGTTTATCATTTGGAATTAAAAGAAAATAAATGCATCATTAGCAACAAAGATGGAGACATGATTGCATTAGGATAAAAAACAAAAAGTAATGTTTTTCAGCTCAATTATGATGTAAGTTTTTTTGTTGCAAAAGTGGATGAAAGTTGATTATGGCACAAGAGACTCTATCATATCAATTTTGATAACATAGTAAAGATAAGTAATGTCAAGGCAGTCAGAGATCTTCCAAGTATAGAAAGACCAGTTGACACAATATGCAGGGAATGTGTTATGGGAAAGAATGTAAGGATTTCTTTCAGAAGCAAGTAGAACTTAGCTGAAAAAAAATTTGACCTAGTGCATACAGATTTATGTGGTCCTACTCAAAAAATATCATACTACAGAGAAAGGTATTTCATTTTGTTTGTTGATGATTTTTCAAGGATGATGTGGGTTGAGTTCTTAAAAGAGAAGTCTCAAGCCTTTGAGAAGTTCAAAATATCCAAAGCTCAGGTTGAGAATGAATTAGGAATAAAATTGAAATGTCTAAGATCAGATAGAGGAGGAGAGTTCACCTCTGATCAATTTTATGAGTACTGTGAAGAACATGGAATAAAAAGATAGTTGAGTGCTCCTAGAACCCCTCAATAGAATGAGATTGTAGAAAGGAGGAACAGGATCATACTTGATATAGCTCGCACTATGATGATTGAAGGAAAAGTTGCGCAAACCTATTGGAGAGATGCAGTCAATACAATAGTCTATACTATCAATAGAACACAACTAAGGCCAGGCCTGGACAAAACACCTTATGAACTTTGGTTTGGTAATGTACCTACAGTGAAATATATCAAAATCTTTGGTGGCAAGTGCTACATCAAGAGAGATGATGGTGTTGGTAAGTTTGATGCTAGAAACGATGAAGGTATTTTCTTTGGTTACTCTACTAAAAGCAAAGCATACAAATTTGATAATTGAAAGTACTCATGTAAATATTGATGAAAATTTCATGGTCCAATAAAGGTACTATGAATAGCACCTATGATTGAAGATGAACCCAGGCCTAGCAGTAAAGATACTATTATTGAAGAAATGTTTGATTGCATTGATGTCTCATGCAATGACCCTGAATCAAGTAGAGAAGAATCACAAATTACAGAAGAAGAAGTAACACCTAAGGTTCCAAAATTCACATCTAGATACCACTCTAAAGATGATATCATTGGAGATCAGAGCAGCAGTGTTTTGACCAGATCAAAAGAAAAAAGTCTAACAATGGATGAAGAGGTATGTTTACTTTCATAGATTGAAC
>MU224832.1:5462581-5490137 GCA_018584345.1 Thuja plicata | reverse complement strand
AAAGAAGAATTAGATCAGATAATTAAGAATGAGACATGGGAATTGGTTCCTAGACCCAATGACAAAAATGTGATTGGAACAAAGTGGATCTTCAGAAACAAGATGAATGAAGAAGGTACAATAGTAATAAACAAAGCAAGATTGGTATGTAAAGGATATGCACAGAGAGAAGGAATAGACTACACTGATACATTTTCCCCTGTGAGAATACTGGAAGCCATTAAATTCTTCTTGGCCTATGCAACATTCAAAGACTTTAAAGTTTATCAAATGGATATAAAGTCAGCCTTTTTGAATGGTGACTTGAAGGAAGAAGTATACATAGAACTGCCTGAAGGATTTAATCTTTCAGATAAGCCAGACATGGTATGCAGATTGAAGAAAGCACTCTATGGTCTTAAACAGGCCCCAAGAGCTTGGTATGATAGAGTTGATGGTTATCTTACCAAGATTGGATTCAAGAAAGGTGTAGTAGATTGTAACTTATTCACAAGAGAGACACCTGATGGATTACTACTAGTTGCCATATTTTTTGATGACATTATCTTTGGAGGTAATGACAAGCTTAGTGTAGCATTTGAAAAATAAATGCAGAATGAATTTGAAATGAGCATGATTGGTCCTATAAAATACTTTTTGGGACTAAATGTAAAATAGACAGATAAAGGTATATTCATTAATCAGTCAAAATATGTAAAGGAAATGTTGAAGACCTTCAAGATGGAATACTATAAGCTAGCATGCACTCCTATAATAACCCCAAAGGATGTAGCAAAGAAGAACAATCACAGTGATACCCAACGATCAGAAGCATAGTGTTTCCCGATGAAGCAAAACCATAGAATGCATGACGAGCAAAGTCAGAAGGTTACCCAACGAGTAAAATTCCAATGATTCCCAATAGACCGAGATCACAAAGCTAATTGGAGTCTCACCGACAGATTAGTTAGTTGTCACTGACAACTAACTACAGTGGTGACCGACAAAATGGAGAGTTCAGAAAATGACAAAATATCTAGGTGGCAGAGCTAAATATAGACTTAATTGGTTGTCTACTTTTTTTTATTCAACCAGAGATAAGTGATTTATTTAAAGATGATTTGTATAGTTTGCAAGAAGATATCTATGAGACAAATCAGGAGTTATGATTTAAATCTAATTGGATGGACTGTTTATCACGCCAAGAATCAAGAACCAAGAAACAATGAATATTATGTCTATATAAGAGACAACCTTAATTCATTTACAAATGGTATTAAGGGGAGTGAATAGAAAGAGGATGATAAAGAGAAGCTGATGAAGAAAAACTTCATGCAATGTTGATCAAACAAGCTAAAGGATACATTGGTCATAGAGGTAATTTACTTAAATAGATCTGAAAATCTGCAATTCAAGTTGCAATATGAATAGGTCATAGTGTTTTAGTTTAACCATTGAAGCATCAAGTCTCTTAACCAAGAAGGACTTCACAGTATTCTATATATTGAGGTACATCTCAAGGAGTGCCAAAAATGTTGATTCATGAAAGTAGCATTGGACTTTCCCAATACCTATTGAGAATTTAAGAAGGAGGCTGATTCAAGGATGGTAGCAATAGATGCCCGATACTAAGTGACAACCTCTATGTATAAAATCCTCTAACAAGGTCGCACTTAACAGTGTGTTTGTAACCTTTAAATAGGGTTGGCTTCTAACAGGGCTCACTTTAGAAGAGTGAAAAATTGGGGTACCGATCCCGGTGGTTTTTCCCTTACCAGGGTTTCCATGTTAAAATCCATGTTTTATGTGTGTATGATTCATTTCTTTACTGTTTTGCATCTTACTAGCTAACTCTGGATTGATTGGTATACTCTTCTTATTTACTAAGTTTCGGTAAATAGTTATACTACTTGTCGGTAATCAAGAAAGAATAAGGATTGACAGAGAAAACCAACAGACAGTTAATCATTATTAGTATTTCATGGCATGTATCTTGTAGGTACATAATAATCTGAGATTTATTGATTGGTGGTTAAATTTGAAGGATAACTTTTTGAGGCCACTGATTCACCCCCCCTCTTAGTTATTACTAACAGACCACACTAAAGAGCCAAAAGGGTATCCAAATGTACTAAATTTATCTAAGAGACATCTCTGAAAGTGCCCATTGTCCTAGATTCAACACACTAGATGCAAGGTTTTGTTTAACCAAATGTGAGCTTTGATATCCTGAATGTGAGATTTGAAATGCAAAATGCGATCTTTCTCCCTAAATGCGAGGTAAAATTGACCAAAAGTGAGATTTCTCCCTAGATGCGAGCCAATGAAACCAGATGTGATCTAAGACAGACCAAAAATGAGCCTCTGATGGTTTGTCATGTTTTTCTTGTTTCATCTCAAATTATATGAAATTTTGTTTGACAGTAAGGTTTTTCTGAGACTTTCCAGTGAGTTGAAAACAACTCGTATATCAGGGAATGAATATTATTGCTTGTTTTTGGAGTTATCTTCTTAGTGAGTTTAAAGAACATCAAGCAATGTTCCTTTGTTAAGGGATGACAAAAACACTTTCCCTATTCCCTAGTTTCTAAGCAAAGAATGAAAATCTTTGCTCATAGACTCAGGTACACACTCAAATCCTAATTATAATATGGCCATCACCAAGAATGAAATGGCTCTAGTCATGATACCATATTATCCGACTCCAAACACAAGTGACGGCATAAAATGACAAGTATCTTGGGGTAATTACTATTTGCCTTGCATAAAGATTATCACCCTTTCGAAGGTGAATCGAGTAATTTTGACTACAAGTGTTTTGTAATTTTGGGCATCTGTTCATAATCATCCCCCATATAATTTCACAAGGAAATATTGAGATGTATAGCACTATGAGTACTCAAATATGTGTAGTCTCGCAAGAAATATTCAAGCAGCTCCACTCTACACATACTCAAGAATGTTCAAGGAATGATTTCGTAATTATAGGAACAAAACCAACTATGTCTTCCTAGGTTTTAGCCTACAAGGAAGCGTATTGATTATAGTGATTTGGAAGGGTTGGAGTAAACCTGTCCTCACTTGGGTCATCCTAGGAGATTTTTTCCTCAACCAGCAGGCCCTCTAATGTTTTGAAAGCATAACAAAGGATTGATGAGCTTATGATTTCTAGATTTCTGATTCTTCAAAAGAAGAAGAGCATACTCTCCTATTCCATGTTGTTTTATCACACAAACACTCCAAGAAAGTTCTTCCCCTGAAACGACTTAACTCAAACTCAATCTCCTATGATGAGTCTTTGATTCCTCCACTTGGAAGGAGGAGAAAATTCTCTAGTGAGACTGAGTAATAAGCTTAAGTTTGATTTTAAATTCCTATTTTATGAAAGCACAAATTACTTGAAAATAAAATATTGTATTGTTTAATTTCCCCAAAGTTAGGTGATTTTCTTGTTCAATTTCTTCTCCAAAATTAGATAATGGATTGTTCTTTCTCCCACAAGATTTAGTGATTTTCTTTGTTCAATTACTATCCAAAGGAATTATACAATGAAACTTGTTCAATTATCCACAAGATTTAAATGATTTCTTTTGTTCAATTACTATCCCAAAAGAAATTAAACAATGTAGGTTTGCCTTGTTCAATTATCCCACAAATTCTTCTCAAATCCTAAATCAACTTTTGATTTTCTAATTTTCCTTAAAGGAAAAGAGCATATCCTCTAAATGATTTAGCAAATGATTTGAAAATGTTCTTAGTTTCAATGCCTTGAAAAAATAAAATCAAATGAAACCATTAAACCACCTGCAAACCACAAGTTAGTAATTTTTCTCCACCTTTTTGAGAAAAAGGCTCTGACAATAATCTACAATAAAAAATTAGGTTGTTGAAAGGATAGAAGAAAACAAGATCACAAGATTAGTGGTTAAACATTTTAATTTTCAAATCAAATGACCAGATGTGATTGCCTTTCCCAAATGAGATCCTAGAAACCCTGTATGCAAGACCCTTTCCCAGATGTGATGCTTTACACAAAAAGCGACACAAGATATACGGTATGCGAGCCTTTACCAGATATGATATGGGATTCCCTGGATGCAAGCTCTGAAATCTAGGATGTGATCCAATTTCCTACATGCAAGCCTTGGTGACTAAAGGAAACTCTCTACCTGAAAATAGAAAAGACAAATTAGTCAAAAATGAAGAGAAAGTGACGTAAAATCTAAGGATCATCCCCAAGGTGGGCGCCAGAAATGTGTGTGTTATATTGTGTACCTATTTTCTGCAACACAACACTTCAATAAGTCATTATATTAGTGAAATAACATGGAAAAGTGAGATTTAGCAAGCATATCAATCACTAAAATTGACCTATTACTCCCTATCTAAGAAGAGTGTGAAGAATGCTATAATTTCCCTCAGATTAAGCATTAATCAGTGACATATACAAGTTTAGATTGGAAGATTTGAAAGAATTGAATCTAAATGCTCAATAAATGTTCATTTTAAAGATCCAAAGTGAAAGATTATAACAATGTTAAAGAAATGTGCTGGAAACTGTGTCTTTTTGGCAGTTTTTTGTTTTCCTTTTTTTGGGTTTTGGGTGTTTGTTGGGGTCCTACTTTTTTGTTCATAGCAGGCTATCTATGTGTATATGGGCTGATGATGCTTATCTCTAGTAATCCATTGTAAAAGGTTTCGGGGTCCTTTAAAAACCTTTTTTTACCTTAATAAAAAACAATGCTAAAGAAATGAGAGTTAAAATGCATTAAGATCTATGAAAATAAGAGAAACATAAGTTTGTTTTCAATAATTAAGAATTAGGGGCTCATTGAGCTTAAAATTCATTCCATTTATAGAAGAGTTTGGTGAAAGAGAGGTTAGGATTGAGAGTGGAAGAGAGGTGGAGATTGAATCTTTGGTGATCCATGTGAGGTGATCCAAGTGATTTAACTCTCATTGGCTAGGGAATTGACTTTCCCTTTTACAAATATGGAGTTGTAATTAGGATTTATTTAATTCATTTTAATTAATTACTTTAGCCATGTTTTTTATTTAATTTAATTGATTTGATTTAATTGGCTAAGACAATTAACGTAATTTAGTGATTAGATTACTTAGGAGATTAATTTTTATTTAAATGAATTATGCCAATAAATTGAAGAATTGTCTTGACATAATTAGGGGTATGATCACACTTAGGGAAAATAGGGTCAATGGTTAGAGCAGACCAAATTAGGGTAGTTACAATACCATGCAAGAATAACATGGAAGATGTGGTGATTAACTTCATTGAGGAAAACATAGTCACAAGGTTTGGAATGCAATTTTCTCTCATGTATGATAATGGTTCGACATTTTCCTTAGCCTAGCTATTGGAGTGGGCTTACAGTAGGCACATTACCCTCAAATTCTCTAGAAACTACTATCCCCAAGGTAAAAGAGTAGCATAATTGACTAATAAGAACCTCTTAGAGGTAATCAAGCACCTAATTGAGAAGAATCCTCGAGACTGGCACCAAAAGATAAAATTTTCCTTTTGGGCAGATGACATCTGGATTAAGGCTTCCTTGGGGACTTCTCTATTCCACTTAGTTTATGGTCAAAATTTGATATTCCCAGTAAACCTACAGATCCCAGTCTTATAGCTCATGCAAGAATTCAACATTTAGGATAACATTATGGATGTTCACCTCCTTAATTCGATGCGACTAGAAGAGAAGAGAGATAATGCACTTGAACACTTCGCAAGGCACCAAGTAGTAGTCAAGCGTTGGTTTGACAAAAGAGCTCAATATAATGCATTTCAAACCTCATACCTAGTCTTGTGGGAAAAATTATGAGAGAAGAAGGGAAAACACACTAAGTTCTAAGGGCTCTGGCTTAGGTCGTACCAAATATCTGAGATCTATGGGGCTAAAACCTATCACCTTAGTACTTTGACAAGAGAAGCTATCTTATTTCCCGTCAACAGATAGCTTCTCAAACATTAATTCAAGTGAGGAATGGGTGGAGTCTCTCCCCTTATAAGGGATGTATCATATGTACAGTCAACTTTTAAATAATTTCAAGCACCCCTTGTTGGTGTTCCCTTCCATGTAAACAGTTTTGGGCATCGCCCTTGTTTCTATTTTTTGTTTGTTTTGGTTTTGGTTTTCTCCTTCGTGTTTTTTTTGTTATGGGCCCCAGCATCTTACCATATTCTATTAGGCATGTATGCTTCACATAACAAATACGCATGTTGATAGATTCACCTTATGCATTTTAGTGGTCTGGAGCTATATAATTAGACAAAGTTTGGTCTTGTTCTCATCCAACAAAACTTTTAATACAAGACCTAAGGTGACAGAGATTCCTCTTCAAATCCAGTTGTCATTTTTCTTGCTGCCATCCCCCATTTGAAAAGAAAGATGGCTGATTTTTAGAAAAGGAAGGAACATAAAACAAAATAAAAATTTGGTTGAGGATAGATCGGTCACACTCTCCATGAATGGTGCCCATAAAATAAATTGAGAAAAGTTGTGTTCTGGGTCAAGGTTTACTTCTCACTTAGAAAGAAAATAGTATATTAAGGTGAAAGAAGTACTACCACGGTAACAAGCTAATATTGAGGAATATGGTGAAAGAAGTACCGCCTTTCCCCATCTTTATAAAAAAATCTTGAAGAGATGAAAAGCCCCGGAACCCGAGGATGGCGCGACTCACATCAGGCACTAATTTTTTTGGCGTTAGTATGACTTCTCTATTTTTCTACGACTGCAAATTTCTCTCTCTTTCAGATCCATGCCATATGATTTGGGGAGATATCAACATCTAGATCATGGTAATTTTTTTTTTGGATCCCCAAAGTCACACTGAGGAGGAACACCCCCAATGATGGTAAGACCCTTATTGTTCTAACCAAAGGCTCTAGAGTTCTCAAATGCACAAGACATATGTCCCAATAAGTCACCATTTGTTATGCCCTGCATACCTGTCCCTATATTTTTTGGAAAAATATCCGGTCCCCTTTTGTTTTTTTTTATTTTCCTTTTCGAGCCCTTGCCCTTTCCCTATATTTTGTTTGTCTTTCTGGTCTTCTCTGGGATCCAGATCCCTGAGTGTTTTCTCTCAGAAGCCAATGACTTTCAGACCTTTGGGACCTGTCAATCATTTTGCCTTTTTTTGGAGAAGATGATCACCAGGTGTCTCGAGGTTTGTACTTTTGTGGCCATCTTGTTTTGCAGAATAACCATTAGTAATAAATGTGCTCCTTGAGGCATTATTTAAGTCCTTTTACCCTATTATTTTATATTTACCATGAACTAATTACCTCATGGAGAATTATCTGAAGAGAAAAGAAAAGTGTTTTATTAGCTAAGGTGTTTGAGGTAGAAGGTGTGGAGATGTGTACAAATATTCTTTAGAGAATTTTGGTGACAAAGTGAGACTGCTTTCAGTTCCCCTTTCCAAAATTCCAAGTTTTAGGTAGGCCTTTGGGTTCCCTTGCTTTGCATTTTTTTTTTTTTTTGTTTGCTCATCTCGGTTTATTTTCTTTCTATTGCTATTTGTTTCATTTTATTTTGTCTATTTTTTATTTTTTTCTACCCATTTGGGCTTTCTGTGTCTTGGGTGTTCTTCTACCCATGTCATCCAAGTTGTGCTTTCTATTTGGAATTATGTTCCTCCTGGACCTAGTGCATCTCATTTTTCCTTTGTAGCTACCCTTCTCAAACAGAGGCTTCCATTTTATTTTAGTGTATATAGTATGTAGATAGTGTCTTGTTTTCCTACTCTATATTCTATAAGTTTTGTAAATATAGATTTGTAGAGCGTTGTATATCTCTGTAAGTAGTTGTTCAAGTCTTGTAAAAAGAGGTGAGCTCTATAAATTTGAGGTTCTTTGCATGTTGTTAGTAGTCAAGGCTAGGTATACATTATTGACTTGGTTGAGATCTTTCCATAATGTACTAAGGAGACCATGCATCTCCACAGGTTTCTCTTTGTGCATGTCCCAGGGATGTAACTCCTAGGGATGCCATTACCCAAAATTATTTATGAGGTTTGAAGACCATATTTTCCCAATAAACATGTCTACCTTTCTATTTGATGTGGCCTTCTTGGCGAGGCCAAGAACCATGTCAATTTTAGAGGTTAGCTCACTAGTGGTGTGTTGGTAATTTCTCTCTCCTCTATCATTTCTATCTTAATGACAGAATTAATTCCCACATTCAAACATTTAAAATTTGTTCCAAGTGGAATTCATGCCACTCATGCTAGAATAGTTGTTGATTAATTGTCATTATTTATCCGAGTGGGTATACACATGTCAAGGTACAAAAACAAGGTTTCCTATCTTGTTTCTAACGTCACCATCCTTTTTGATCAATCTTTGGGTGTTTTGGAGACTCTGAATGCATCCACCATAGTTCTCTAGTCAATTTAGCATTTCCAGTCCTTTTTGGGTAAAAAAGGGGGTTTCATATGTTTTAAGTATGCTTACATCAGAGATGATTCTTGAATAATTTTAAGAACTAACGCTTTCTATTTTTAGGATGGCAAGTAAGCAATTGCACTTGAATTACCAGAGCCCAAAATCGGTGTTTATAAAATTCATGTACTGATGGTTAGCACCCAATTTGCTGGTACAGGTTAAAGAAAGAAAGAAATGGATTCAGTATCGACACCTCCCGAGAGTCCCAAACTTCCAAGTGTTTCAACAGGCACTTCCAATATGTCAAAGGCAAAGAAGATATTGGGAAAGCTCCCATTGAACCAAAAGTATAAGAAAGACGGGATAATTATAGGATCCTAAATTGAATCTATGTTGAAAGAGGTCACATATATAGATGTTAGCATCTATTCCAAACTAAAGGGCCTCATTCAAGAAACCCACCAACAATGACGGGCCAATGACTCTATCTTAGTTAACCTAGCAACATCTAGAATCATTCAAGTGGTTGGATTTCGATACTCGGTGCAGGCGTCGGAGCTGATTATGCACCTAGCTAAATGTTATAATCTAGCTAGTAGAGATATTGTGTTAGTCTCTCTCAACCCCCTTGATTACCCAGTGTCCATCGTCTCTCTAGACCACCATGCCACCATGCAAGGGTGACACATTTTTCTCTTTTGGATGCAATAGTTTTCACTCGGTCCACTTCTCTTGATCAGTTTGAGGGCACAGCTGATCTTTCCCGGTGCCATCTCAATTTAGAATGGCTAAAAATCCTGCGTTGGGACTTCAAGAAGATGAGGATGGATATTTATCACTCTGACTTCAAGGATCCTATCCAAGCCTGAATCATATTTTTGTGCAAGATTTTTTGGGAATCCCATGCTGGGGAGTTCGCCCCTTTGATGTACTACTTCTTGTTGGATGATGTTGGAATTGAGTACTACTAATTTTTTGGCATTCATGTTTTGTCACTGATGTCAACATATGTTTCTATGGAGGAAGAATAGAATGGTTATTATTGTTGTTTGATGACTGACAGAAGTGTACGGATACTATACAGATGAAGTAGAATGAGTGAAGATGGGTATATGTAGAAGGATGTATGATGATCTTATTTCTAAGGTCACTTGGCTGAATATTACATATTGGATGAGTTACATATGTTTTGGTAAAGACTTGTTTCTAGACTATGACAATGATGATTAACAAAGCAAGTCTCTATGTTTTGAGTATACCTTATAGGAAATGATGATCCAAGTTATGCAAGCTTAAGGGATGAATCAAGACATGTTCATAATTTTTTTGATGGGTCACAAGTCATATGAGTAATGTGCTAGATTGGGTGGTTTTCTTTACACCAAAATATCAACCTTGCAATTCCTAATACAACCACTAAACTTATAGAATCCACATGAGGTGGTTAAACCCTTATCACCAACCACTACATGGCTTGACTGAGACCAAGGGCGCACACCTTGCAACAATCCCACCATTTAGTTAATGCATGGGGTTGGAACATGTGACCTTAGCTCTAATAATAATTGTTAGATTGGGTGGTTGTCATTGCACTAAAAGATCAACTTGTCAATGCCCGATACAACCACTAAACTTATCGAATCTACAAGAGGCGGTTAAA
The DNA here is from genome assembly GCA_018584345.1 of Thuja plicata. Taxonomy (NCBI): domain Eukaryota; kingdom Viridiplantae; phylum Streptophyta; class Pinopsida; order Cupressales; family Cupressaceae; genus Thuja; species Thuja plicata. The sequence continues at coordinate 5,480,085 of MU224832.1, read as the reverse complement.
ACCTTGTCACCAACCACTACATGACCTAACTGAGACCAAGGGCATACACCTTGCAACATAATGATGATGTCAGTTGTGGCATATATTATGGAGGAGACCTATTTGGGGCTGACTTCAGTGATGTAGCATGTATTATGGATTACGAGCATGGATTGTGGATCTTGGACTATATCTGATGTATTGTAATTGATGTATACTTGTTTTAGATACCATGTGTATCTTAGCAAGGGGTTAAATATTTATTTGTATATTAGGAAAGCTTAATTGGATGGCTAATAAATTATTGTAATAGGGTATACATGAGAGATATTTTCTTTTGAAAATATGGGTGTATGAAGAGAAGGTGATTGATAGATAAATGAGGAACCTGCGAAGCTTGATTGAATACTAGATGTAGAGCAGAGGATATGTTTATTGTAATTCACTAGAACTAGCCAAGATAAGAATTTCTATCAGAGGGTTCACTGGATTGTATATTTTCTATATAGACTTGTTCAGATTGTAAATACTTTAGGGTGACTTTAACCTTTTTTGGGCAGTGTGTCTGGGAAGTTATCCCACTCTTACTCTTGACTCCTAATAGGGTTTGTCCTTTAACAAGGACTGTGCACTGTAATGTTGTAATAAGCTCCTAACAGGGCTAAATCTTTTAACAGTGATACTATAATCTTAGTACATCATTTGTGAGTGCTGATTCCCACCGGGTTTTTACCTTTAACAAGGTTTCCTCAACAATAAAGGATTGTGTTATTGTGTTGGAATTTACTGTATTATCATTTATTGTGAAGTTTTGGTTTATAAATTTTAATGTTTAATAATGTGTCTCACAACTGATTCACCCCCCTCCCCTCTTAGTTGTGTTGGTGGACTTGTATTCCTAACAATTGGTATCAAAGCTACTCATCCTTAGATAAAAATCTTAATAGCTTGAGGTAATCCTGAAGATGACTTACTATAGGAAGGATAGTTTGAAGCTTGATCTTAAAAACTTTGATAGTTGGAAGAACAACATGAGAAGACATTTTCTATGTTTGGGAATAGACTACTGGATGATTACTAAAAGAAAGGAACAAATTAAATCTGAGGATTAATTAGATAAAGCTACTGAAGATGAAAAGAAGATATTTTCATGTAACATGGTAGCAAGGGAAGCATTGATCAACACACTTTCTAAAGGTGAATTCACAGAGGTAAAAGAATTATATTTTGCACATGAAATTTGGACAAGATTGGAAGCACTGTATGAAGGAGATAATTTTACAAAACATGAAAAGTTACAGAATTGGAAAGCAAAGATGGAAACATTGAAAATGAAATATGATGAGAACATTAGAGCATATTCACAGTTATTGAAGTTGTTAGTGGCATTAGGAACTATGGAGGTACTTACAATGAGGAAGAAGTGATTGCAAAAATTCTCAGATCCTTGACACCTGTATATAGAACTAAAGTAAAAGCTATACAAGATAGTATACCTTTGACACCTAACTTTAATAGAGAGATGTTGATTGGGAAACTCACTACCTTTGAGGCCCCAAAACTAGGAGATTCTCTACTTAAATTTGATTCAGAATTCAAGGCAACTGTGCATAGAAACAAAAATACCTTATCAATAATTGCAAGCACCAGCAATAGTGACTTGAGAGAGGAACTTGGAGAATATGTTGATGAATGGGAATAGATACAAGAAGAAGAAAGGAAGATAGATGAAGTTGTGGCCCTAATCGCTAGAAGAGACAAAAGAGGTAAGGGTAAATTTGAAGGAAGGTTACCTTTGAAATGTTTTTCATGCAACAAGATAGGTCATTTTGCATATTGATGTCCTACAAGGGTTCAAAAGCATAAACCTAAGTTTTATAAATCTAAGTATCCAAAAGAAAAGGAATGTTATTATGCTAGTGAAGGTGTTTATGATGATGAATTTTTTGATTATGATGTGATTGGATTTATTTTTATTAAGGGTGATGAACCTTTACATGAAGAAAAAGACTTAGTATCCCATGTTGAAAATAAATCTGAATGGGTTATTGATAATGGTTGTTCACATCGTATGACTGGAGATAAAAATAATTTTGTTAGTTTGAAAAGATATGATGATGGTTTTGTAATATTTGGTGACAATACTCCTAAGCTTATCATTGGAGTTGGATCTATTTCTCTAGATGGAAAAACTAACACTCATAATGTATTGCTTGTTGATGGACTAAAGCATAATTTGTTGAGTCTTCGAAAGTTAGTGGATGGGGATTATCAATTGAAATTAATTGATGGGAAATGTTCTATCAGAAGTAAGGCAAGAGACTTGATCACATCTGGTACTAAATCTAGAGGTAATATATTTGAATTAAATACATCTAAGGCTTCTTTTTTTATTGTGAAGGTTGATGACAGTTGGTTATGGCATAAAATATTTTGTCATGTTAACTTTGATAATATTGTGAAGGAAAGTATGACTAATGCAATAAGAGATCGACCTAAGATTGTGAAACCATTTAAACTTATCTATAGAGAGTGTGTTATGGGGAAGATGACTAGAAGCTATTTTAAAAGAAAATCTTACTTTGTGAAAGGAAAGTTGGATCTGGTACATATAGATTTGTGTGGTCCTACAAGAACAAGATCTTACTATGGTGAGAGGTATTTTATACTTTTTGTTGATGAATTTTATAGGATAATGTGGGTTACATACTTAAGAGATAAATATGAGGCATTTGATAAATTTGAGATATTCAAAGAAAAATTTGAGAATGAATCAAGCTTGAAGATAAAATGTTTGAGATCAGATAGAGGTGGTGAGTTTACTTCAGAATTGTTTACTACCTACTATGAAGAGCATGTAATATACATACATACATCTTCTCCTAGAACACCACAATAGAATGGGATAGCAGATTGAAGGAAGAACACAATATTAGATGTTTCCAGGACAATGTTGCTAGAAGGAAATGTATCACATGTTTATTAGAGAGAAGTTGTTGGTACTTTTGTGTACACCTTGAACATAATTCAGATTAGAGAAGGTAAAAGTAAGACTCCTTATGAGTTATATTTTAATCATACTCTTACTGTAATATATTTTAGAATATTTGGAAGTAAATTCTATATCAAAAGAGATGATGAGATTGGAAATTTTGATGCTATAATTGATGAAGATATTTTCCTTGGTTATTCTACTAAGAGAAAAGCCTATAAATGTTCCAATTTGAGATTGAGTAAGTTGATTGAAACTGCTAATGTGAGGATAGATGAGAGGTTTCAAATTCAAGAGAGAATGTATGACTATGGTTAGATTGCAGAGATTAAGGAGGTCACTGTAAATCCTGAAGAACCTTTGGAAATTGATAATGAGATCAAAGATGAATCAAATGAGCTTACTAAAATCCTAAGACTCTGAGGTATGTTAAGAAGAACCATCCTAAAGATCAAATGATTGGTGATACAAATAGAGGAATGATGAATAGATCAAGAGTAAGAGATGAAATTTGTTTGATTTCTCAACTTGAACTGAAAACTACTGACGAAGAATGTAGAGATGAATCTTGGACTAAAGCTATGCAAGAAGAATTAGAAAAGATAAAGAAAAACAACACTTGGTAATTGGTTCCAAGGCATAGAAACAAGAATGTGATAGGAAATAAATGGTTTTTCAAAAACAAAAGGGATGAGGAAGGAACAGTGGTAACAAATAAGGCTAGACTACTTTGTAAAGGCTACTCGCAACAAGAAAGAATAGAATTTGAAGAGACATTTTCTCTTGTTGCTAGGTTGGAAGCTATGAGGCTATTTCTTGCTTATGTTGCACATAAAAACTTTAAGGTATATCAGATGGATGTGAAATCTACATTTTTTAATGGAGATTTGGAGGAAGAGGTATACATAGAGAAAACTGATGGATTTCCTCTGACAGAAGATGAAGACATGGTCTGTAAACTAAAGAACGCATTGTATGGACTGAAACAAGTGCCAAGAGCATGGTATGCAAGACTAGAAAAGTATCTTCTTCATCTTGGTTTCATAAAAGATAATGCAGACAATAATTTATACTTAAGAATTGGTGAAGATGGAAATGCAATCATTGAATTTTTTATTAACGATATCATTTTTGGAGGTGATGATGAAATGAGTAAAAGGTTCTCTAAAGGGATGGAAAATGAATTTGAAATGTCAATGATTGGTGAAATGAAATTTTTTCTTGGTTTATAAATTAATTAGAACAAGAATGGTATTATTATATCTCAGACCAAGTATCTTAAGGAGATGTAGAACAAATTTGGATTGGAAGCCTATAAACCTATTGGGAAACATATGGTGACTAGTTATACACTTACTCATAATGATGAAACTCAGAGTATTTTTTAGACAAAGTAAAGATCAATGATTGGAGGTCTACAATATCTAACTCACACCAGATGAAATATTTCTAATGCAATTGGAATTGTGGCAAGATATCAAGCATATCCTAAATTGAGACACCTTGTTGCTGTGAAAAAATTTTCAGATATCTGAAAGGAACAATAGAAAATGGATTATGGTATGAAAAATTTGATGACTTTATTTTACATGCTTATACTAATGCTAATTGGGTAGGTAGTGTGGATGATAGAAAGAGTACAAGTGGAGGATCATTTTTTCTTACAAAAAGGTTGGTTTCCTGGTTAAGTAAGAATCAGGATTGTATAGCTTAGTCTACTATTGAATCTGAGTATGTTTCTACTGCTATAAATTGTACACAAGTTGTTTGGATGAAACAAATGTTGAAGGACATTGGAATAATTTTTGAAGAGCCAGTGGTTATCCATTGTGATAATACTAGAAAAATGAATATGTAAAATAATCCTGTAACACATTCAAAGACTAAACATATTTCTATTAAGTATCATTTCTTGAGAGATAAGGTAGCAAATAAGGAGATCAAATTGGAGTATGTCAGCACAAAGGAACAAATAGTAGATATATTTACAAAAACTTTGCCAAAATATTCTTTTGAGTATCTCAGAAGCATGGTTGGGGTGAGAACCCATCCCTTTGGTAATTAATTGATGCATGCTTGCATCATAGTGGCTTTCAGAGCTATATCATTTTCTGGACTTGATGTATGGATCTACTCCTCAGCGGGAGTGATTGTAGGAACACTATAGAATATATTTGAATGATTTTGCACCTGGTTGTTACAGACATGAAGAATTGAAAAAGATACACCTTGCACAAGTTTGATGAAGAGTTATGGAACCATTTTCCATTGTTGTCAAAGGGGGTGAGATTCTATGTGAAAATGTCTGATGTTTTAGGGAGAATTGTGTTGAGGATTAGAGAAGATTGTACTGAGAGAGAGAGAGAGAGAGAGAGAGAGAGAGAGAGAGAGAGAGAGAGAGAGAGAGAGAAAGAGAGAGAGAGAGAGAGAGAGAGAGAGAGAGATCTTTTTGGGTTGATGGATTTTCCCATATGTTGCCATGAATGCAAAAGGGGGATATTGTAGGATAATGTTGGAATTTACTACTACTGAATTTTTTGGCATTCATGTTTTGTCATTGATGTCAACATATATTTCTATGGAGGAAGAACATACTGGTTATTACTATTGTATGATGACTGACAAAAGTGTACAAATACCTGTACAGATGAAGAAGAATGAGTGAAGATGGGGATATGTATAAGGATGTATGATGATCTTATTTCTAAGGTCGCTTGGCTTAATATTTCATATTGGATGAGTTACATATGTTTTGGCAAAGACTAGTTTCTAGACTATGACAGTGATGATTGATAGAGTGAGTCTCTGTGTTTTGAGTATATCTTACAGGCAATGATGATTCAGGTTATGTGATATTAAGGGATGAATGAAGACATATTCAATAATTTTTTTGATGGGTCACAAGTCTTATGATTAATTATGACATCAGTTGTGGTGTGTATTCTAGAGGAAACCTATTTGGGGCCAAATTTAGTGATATAGCATGTATTGTGGATTGCGAGCGTGGATTGCGGATCTTGGACAATATCTGATGTATTGTAATTGATGTATACTTTTTTAGATGCCATGTTTATCTTAGCAAGGGGTTAAATATTTATTTGTATATTAGGAAAGATTAATTAGCTGACCTAATCAATTATTGTAAAAAGGTATATATGAGAGATCTTTTCTTTTGAAAAGATGGGTGTATGAATGTGTATGAAGAGAAGGTGATTGACAAAGAAGTGAGGAAGCTACACAGCTTGATTGACTGTTGGATGTAGAGTAGAGGATATGTTCATTGTACTTCAGTGGAACTGACCAAGAAAAGAGTTTCTATCAGACAATTTAATAGATTATATATTTTCTATATACACTTGTTCAGATTGTAAATCCTTGAGGGTGGCTTTAACCTTCTTTGGGCAGTGTGCCTAGGTAGTGATTCCACTGTTACTCTTGACTCCTAAAAGGCTTTGTCCTTTAACAAGGACTGTGTAATATAACACTATAATAATCTCCTAATAGTGCTAAATATTTTAACATAGATACTATACTCTCAGTACATCATTTGTGGGTGCTAATTCCCACTGGGGTTTTACCTTTAACATGTTTCCTTGAAAAAAAAGGATTGTGTTATTGTGTTGGCATTTACTATGTTATCATTTGTTGTGAAGTTTTGGTTTATAAAGGTTAATATTGAATAATGTTTCTCACAACTTATTCAGCCCCCCTGCCCCCTTAGTTGTGTTGGTGGACTGTTATTACTAACACTTTTTATATTATACGAGCACCAATAAGGCACATTTTCACTGGGCCAGTATTATTGCCAAACATGTAGACACCCAGATGAGGAGGGTCAAGGGAGATCACAAGCTATACATGAATTCTACATCCTCTGGCCATTAGCCAAGAAATATTTAGGAATCCAAGGATTAACCATAGTTGGCATCCTTGGGAATGGGACTATATAGGCCACCGCATGAGATCACTTTCTGTAGATTCAGTGGGATGAGAGTTTCCCTAATTTTTGCAAAGTCAATAATGCTTTCATCTTCCATGGGATCAAGATGATCACTAATGATAAGGGATTCAGAATTTCCCTAGAGGCAATGGCCTTAGTTGATGTATGGGGATGTTATTTCATCTAGTTCACACAACACACCTACATTTAGGTGTCCTTATTTTCCGTGTGCCCATTCCTTTTGTCGAAGCATTGCGGGAACAGGATCATTTTTCTATAATTTTTCAGGTAGATCCTGGAGGTACACATCCTGATGGCCACTAAGAAGATCACCTTTGTCTCTTTCCTATTTGTGAGCGGGAAATACACATGCTTCCTCACCATGGCTCGAGAAGCAGAGAACAAGATAAGAAGGCTAAACTTAGCCAAATTTTCACTCAGTCGCAAGGATTACAATCCAAGTGGGTGACTAGAAGAGGTAATGACTGGAGGAATTAATCCCCATGAGAGACACTTGGAGGATTTTTGGGAAAATTTCCAAGATGATTTTGACGTCCAGAACTGGAAATACTTCAAGATGCCAAAAGGAATGATGGAACATCTTAATCTCTAGATGTTCCCACATAATTTTTTTGATAATAGGTTACTTGAGGATCCTAACTATAAAGAAACATGTATCAACAAGATAGACCTCCCATAGGTAGATTGGGACACTCTAGAATTATTGACCATTGAGGTCATCTTGAGAGGATTAATCTAGCACAACCACACATATTTCATGAAGGATTTCCCAAAGAGTGTCTGATTAGACAATTAATTTTTGGGAGCCTTAGGTTCCTAGGTGGTGGAAAAATCCAAAGCCCAAGGAAAACAAAAAGTTGGCACTCCCCCTTAGGTCCCGGACACCATTTTGGCCCCCTAATGGAGAATTTAGATGAAAATCTAGAGAAGTCCCAAAATTGTGGGACGCAAAAAATTTTTGGGTGACATTCGGTCTTGGAGCCATTCTAGTGTGTTCCTCTCCCTTGAAAAGAGAATAAACCTCTTTGGCCACATTACTCATTATAACATGCAACAAAGAGGATGAAGAGGAGGCAGTGATTTTGGTCACCGAGGCACCAATCCAGAAGAGGAAAAAGTAAAAAGCAGAAAGGCCCCCAAAAAATAAAGGCCCAAGATTTAAATCCACAAGCATGCTCAAGGTCAAAGTTCTCTCCTCCTCCTCCTTTGATAAACAAAATCTTCCAGAAGATCCCCCAGAGATATCGCACATTACTGTTGATGACTTCTTTCAGATCAGTGATCTAGGAGGATTATAGGGAATGGTGGATAAAGGAAGTGGAGGAGATAGGGGGACAAGAAGCTGAGGTCCCTGTGTAAGAAGAAGAAACATAGGTCAAAGAAAGGATGGACCAAGACAAAGAAGGTGAATCCCGACCAGAAGAGGCCAAATAAGGAATGATGATAGAAAAGAAGAAAGAAACTGAATGTGTCAAAGAGAAATTGTTGGTAGAAGAGGGAACTTGACCGCAAAGAACAACCATACCCTCTAATGTAGTGCTCCAAAATCTAACTAGTGGCCAAGGCCAATCACCACTACATGATATACATGTTGATGAAGTCATCAATGCGCTTCAATAGGTGGGTTTGAATGAGTTGCCTCTATAGCCCCACCATCTAGCCCATCGATGAAGAATATCAATGGAGATTGTGCGAAAAAGGAAAAAGGGAGTAAAAGTGAAGATCCTAGAAACACAAATGGAAACACATCGAAGGGAGAACCTGAGAAGAACCCTGGGGATACTTCAATCTCGGGGATGGTAATGGATAGGTCAGTAGGACTTCCACAATGGCTAGTATAATCCTAGAGAAGATGAGCTCTGATGACATTAGCGGCCCCACTATCACTAGCTTAAATTTTGGCCAAGGGCCAAATAGAAAATAATCCCAAAAGGGCTCGCACCCTTCATAACACTTGGAGGGACCCAAATGGAATGGTGGTGGCAGTAATAACAGCCCCACCGGAAGGAAAAGAAGAATCAGAGGTTACTACCAAATAATATGTGATCATAGAGGTGCCCCAGGGAAAAAGAAACCAACAAGGAGAATTGGATCTCATAAATGAGGAAAGCCAGGCTATCCATGCCTGGTATGAAAAGCAATCCCAAAAGGTAAAGGAGTTAAAATATGTAAATGAAAATCTTCTTGGCCTTCTAGCAGAATTAGCACACCTCCTTTCCTTTGAAACACCAAGACCCTTAATGTCCAAAATGCTTCTTTCATAGGGTGATGTTCATGCACAAAGAAAAATTAAAAGGGAAGCATTGGCCATTGATGAGTGGATGACCCAACAAATTGGGGCAGTAAGAAGTTTCTTGTTCGAATCTCTTGCTTATTTCTTTTACACGTAGGACATGGCGAATAAATTGGAGACCACCATTCCTTGGTGGAAGGGAGAGATTGAAAAGTATGAAGAATAGAGGGATGATCTGGGGGAGATCCTAAACCTTGGGGAAGATAGTTTGGCAATGAAAGGTATCTTGGGGGGTGAGTTGTATGGGTTCCTAAAAATCTAGTACTCCAGACTTGCATTTAGAGCTAGAGTGGGAAAGAAAATGGTAAGGATTTTTGAAGGAAAAAATTTTGGTGGTCTAGACCCTACTAGACCAATATGTTACATTTATCAAAGAGCTTACTTTAGCTCATCAACTTATCCCTGACACTTATACTGCTGTCGACACTATGCTCAGAAAATTTGATGACATGGTCGAGGCTCAATTCTAGCCCTCTAGATATTTCAAAAACACCATAATGGTGCAACTCTCCCAGATGATTCTTAAGTCTCATGACACTACCAAGGTGGCTGAAAAATTGAACAAGAAGGCTGAGGATGTCAGCGATCACCTCAAGAGTTTGGTCGACCATCGGGATTGTTTGAAGGACGTAGAGGAGGATGGTGTACTTCATATTTTTAGAGCATATGATAAATTCAAGGGTCAATAGAATTTCCCAAACTTTAGGAATCCATCCTCCTATGTAAATTTTAGGCAGTGATTCTTTATTCTTTGATCACAAGCTCCTAGAAACCAGCATTCTGGGTCCCCAGTTTTGTATTCTTTATAGTGATGAGTGTTGACAGTTTCTTCGAAGCCGACCGATCACTGTCTAAGATTTTTTGTCAGACATGAGATAGTTCTTTGTGGCCTGATAGGTCACTTTTGGAAGGAAATTTCCCCATAGATGTCTCCCAACTTCCAAGGCATTGATCCAGCATTTAATACATAAAGTACAAAATATCACTCGAGGACCAATAACCAAAGGTACATTAATGGGGGCATATGGTGCAAGTCATCTGAGATGCATCATCATGTCTACAAATATAGAGGAACTATTCCCATTGATAGATTTTTTGGGACTTCTCTCCTCTTTTCTTTCCTCTCTTGTCTTTTCAAATGATTGCATATAGTAGGCTTATTATGACAATGCAAGTAGTACTGACTGTAAATATTGTAATTTAATGTAAGTAGCTTGTATAGGTTAAGATTACCATGTAGATAAAGTGTCTATAAATAATAATTTGGAAACCATTCCAAGGTTCACCTATTTGATGATTTTGTTGTCCACAAGTGATATTAAGTTTTTAGCTATTCTATTTAATGTTCTAAGTAGGCTAATGCTCCCTTAGAGCCTCTAGTGTAATCATCAATGATGCTGGATTTATAAATTTGATGGAGAAATGAGAGGCACTACTTGGCACTATGTTATGTATTGTCTTTGATCCCAGAGTTAGCAAATTTCTATCATGTGTATGCTTTCTTGTGTCCTCTGCTCCAATTCTTTCATGATTAGATGAAATAATTTTCCTTTCTATTGGTATATGTTTGATTGATGATCATATGTATGTTCGGTATCTATTTTTAGTTTTCATTTGGATTTTTTTTATGTTTATGGAAATATACATATCATGACTATAAATAGAAATTTATGCTAACTCGGTTCCATATTTTTCACTTTTGTTTATTTTAATTAAATAACACTTGCAAAAAACCAAAAATTCTCAATTTCTAGAAGATTGATGAGTCAAAACAAGCTATCCCCTCAAACAAATAGTCATTTTTCTAATTGAGCTAATCTTGTGTCGTCATGACCTGACTAGTAGGTACTTGGAGACAAGGAGAGCCCGCTCTCTAGTAAAACTCTTCAAGAGAAGTTTTCTGGTACCCCAGTACCCGGTGAAAAATATCTCCCTATTGGTAAGGCTGTCACAAAGTCCCTTCATTAGAATCTGCATTATACTCCCTTAATCATCGCAACCTTTCATCTAACTTATATCACTATTACTCTATCTTTGCATGTCTTCAACATACTGTAACTTATTGTCATCAACACTAAAACATAAGAAACCTTAACTGAAGGTCATATACATCCCAAATTAACTTCTCCTAATCTTGCATGCCTTCATTCTCCATACACTATGCTCACTGACTAAAACTATACTAATATACTTTGTAATTCTTCTTTTTGGACTTAGTCATTTAGCAAGTTGTAACTTCAAAACTATATTTTACACCAAGAGACCATCCATACCAGATGTGTTACCATAAATGACTACGCTAAAGTGTTCCAAAAAATTCCTGAATGAACCACTTTCCAATAATCTCTCCCTTTGGCATTGATGGCAACACTTAGCAAAAAATGACTAAGTGTCAATATCAAAAATAATATGCATTTTACTTCTATAAATCCTTTATATATTATTATATCTCTTATCTATACATTTTTCATATTTTCTCTTCTCCCCCTTTGACATCAATGGAAAAGGTATAAAAAAATGTAGAGTAACAAAATTTCTTACCAAAATTTTTATACCATCTTTAGAACATCTTGAAATGAGCTTTCCAAGGTCTTCACTTCCTCTGGCCAAGCTTTTACAAGTATCTGACTCACATGAATCCGTCCATTCAGTGAAAAAAAGGATTTTTTTGCTTCCTTTAGCTTCGTAGGCATGACTCCATTAAAAGCCTGCTCTATTTTCTCCATGTCTGAAAGGTGGATCTCAAGAATTGATAACTTAGGAGTAATTAAACTCTTCAACATTCCAAATCTTCCCACAAATCTCCCTTTATCTTATCCAAAATACTCAATTTGTCACAATTATTCATCAACTTGTCCAGAGACTATCTATCCTTTTCTATTATATCCTTAATATTCTTAATGTGTCTGATAGGATTTATACACTAATTGTATTACTTTCTTCTTAGTATGTCGAAGTCCCAAGAAATTGACTTTCATACTTCCTCCAATTTCTTTGCAAGGTACTTCTTCTTTGTCTTCTCTTTAGTGATCTTCTCTAAGGACTTATAATGACTGTCAAAATCATCCAATACCTTTTTCAAATTCTCTGCATTGTCCTTTGATTGGAAAGAAAGAGGTATAAGTAGGATTTTGTTGATAATATCAACTGCTATTTCCATTACCTTTGACTTCTTCTCACCTTTCTTCTCAGATCTCTCATTCTCTTTTACAAATGTGGTGAAGGATAGCTTCACCGACTCATCCTCATCCATACTCTCAAATTCAATGTTCAAAGTTCTATCTCCATTTTCCAACAATAAAGATGAAGAAATAGATGCATGAGTTTCTTGTTTCACTTCAAATTTATCTACTTCTTCTTTCACTATTTCAACTTTACTCACTTTCTGATCTTCTTTCTCTGTATTTGTTAGATCAATGCTTCATCCATCAATGTGTGTATTTTTCTCAAAAGGATCACTAAAATTGATGGAGGAGCATCGTAGGATTATTGGAAATCCTATATCACAGAAAAATGTATTTACTTTGGAGAGTAATTTGTGTGTTTTGATCTTAGTTTGTGAAGTGTTACTCGGTCGAAGAAGAGTTTTGTTGCTCAATTGTAGTGTTGGCTGAGGGGCTCATTCATTGGAGGAGCTCGATCGCTGAAGAACTCAGAAAACTATGGTGCTTGGAAGAACCTCCTTGGCAATGCATGTGGAGCTCGATCATCATTCTTTCTTTGCGATTCCTAGATTGCTTGGCATGTGTTGGTTATTGGCACTCGACCATTTGGCTTGCCAACTAGTGTTCCTGACTTGGTGCATTCAATATGTGTAGCGTGCCATTTAATTTGGATCTCTCATTGGGGATTGTAGGGACCTAAATCTAGATCATTGGCATCTATTATGTTAGATTTTGTGGCTGGCCTGTTTGTTTCCTTTTGTATTTAAGTTGTTTTATGTTCTTAGCTTAGGGGGATCAAAGGAAATCGAAAGAGATTCGGTCAAAGAAGATCAAATTAGATCAGATAGGGGATTCAAATTTTGATTATTGAATCTGAGTTGTATGTTTGGGAAGAAGGTGAATGACCTGATGATTACAAAATATTTGTGATAGATCTTAGATTTATATCTATGTAATTGGTCATAATTGGGAAGACCTTACAGCCCAAAATGTTAAATGTATTTTTTGTTTTATGGAAATAGATCTCATATGTTTATTATATTTTTGTGTTACTGGTTATTTCTGATATTGTTTCTTTGGGATATATGTTTGGACAAACCATTACTAGACCCTCTGACCTGCACCCCATCAAATGGTATCAGATCTTGAAGTTCCTGAGTTTGTGGATAGATCGTCGAGGGTGAGGCAGTTTGCACTAGGACCTTAGGTTGGAAATTTGGTGATTTGTTGCAGAGGGTCTGCAAAGATCTTGAAGATGCCTCCAAAGAAGAACCGTGAGATTATAGAAGAATAACCTAAGGTGGATTTCAATCTTGAAGATTTCCAATCTTTACAAAAGCAGGTGCGAGATCGACAAGAGGAGTTGCAAAGAAAGAATGTGTCTAAAGAACACCGAGATAATGGTGAAGAGTCTGAAGAAGTAGAAGATCATTTTGAAGAAGCTATAGAAGATGTCAGAGATCCAAAGGATGCTATATTTCTGAGAGAAATATCTAAAATTAGGGAAAGACCTAAGATCAAAGATTCTACATTTTTTGGAAGCCTTAGGCAAGAAGAGTTGATCGATTGGATTAATGAGATGGATGAATACTTTGAGTATGAAGAAGTAGAAGATCTTGATAGAGTTTGGTTTTCAAAGATAAAGCTAAAAGGTCATGAAAACATATGGTGGAGGGAATTTCAATTGGAAAGAACTCAAAAAGGTAAAGAAAAGATCATCAGATGGAACCGAATGGTTGAGAAGTTGAAGAAGTAATTAATTCCTGTGGATTATGAATTGGAGATGTTTAAGAAGATGCAAGGTTTAAGGTAGGGAAGCAATTAAGTGAAAGAGTATACCGAGGATTTTTATAGAATCTTGATTAGGACTAGTCATTTAGAAGTTGATAAAGACAAGTTTGCTAGTATATCTATGGCTTGAGACCTAGTATACAAGAAGAGTTACTTACTATTCAGATTACATCAATAGGAGATGTTTATCGGATGTAATTGAAGATTGAGGAGAAGCTAAACAAAATGTTTAAGGTAGGAAAAATAATAGAAACCAGGGTGGTAAGACTGATGAAACAACTACTGAGAGTAAGGTGCGGAGAATCCTAAGAAGACCAAGGTAGGATCTAGGAGTAGTCAAACCAACAAGGATTACAATCGTGGATCTAGAAAAAGAGGCAGAAGCAATTTCATTGGTACTTGTTTTCACTGTGGTGAGAAGGGGAATAAATACTATTCATGTCATCAAAAGAGATTTAACCTAGTTAATAAGGAGAGTCAAGTGAATGTTGCAGAAGAAGGTGAAGTTATGATTACCAGGAGATTAGCTGCATGTATTAATGAACTTGTGCAGAGAAGAAATTTGTTCAGAACCATATGTAGGTGCAAGGATGAGGTATATAATGTCATAATTGATGGTGGGAGTTCTAAGAATTTTTTTTAGAAGAAACAGTTAGTAATTTGAGTTTGGAAAGGAGTAAACATCTTAATCCTTATCAGAATAGTTGGATACAAGATGTGTCTATGGTTAGGATTGAGGAACAATGCCTTGTTAATTTTAAGACTGGATCTTATTATGATGAGATATTGTGTGATGTGATACCTATGGATGCTTTTCATCTATTGCTCGGTAGACCTTGGAAATATGATAGACATGTTATGTTTGATGGTCGTGAAAATACGTATGTGGTTAGGAAGGGAGTATCCACTAATAAATTGGTACCTTTGTAAGAATCAACAACTAAGAAATGTGGAGTTCTTAGATATTGTCTGAGTGACATTGGAAAAGTTGATGAACCTATTCCTATGGATGAAAGGAAGGATATTTTGAAGGGAAAAGAGAATGGAATCTCTGAGGAACTTGCAAAGATTAAGAGGTAGATGGAATTTTTGACAAAGGTAATGCAACAAATTATGATACTAGTGACACACAGAGATGTTGATGATACCAAGTTGATTATTAAGTCTGGTGAGGATGTTGTTCACCAAAATACTGATGGTATGAATAGTGCAGAGGATGGTCAAATTCATTTGTTATCAGTTGAAAATAGAAGAGATGAGAAAATTCCAAGGCAGATGAACTTGTCGAATGGGAAAGTGGACAAAGTGAAGATAGCATGGAATGAAGGACAAGAGGAGATATGGGTTAAGAACAAATATGGAATACCTATTTTAATTCCCTTAATATGTTCATGATTTCCTTTATGGGAACACCTTCTCTACCTAGGGTGTCTGATGCAGGAGAATTCTAAGATTTTTGGCATTCCTGTATCACACAAAAATATATTTAATTTGCAGAGTACTTGGTGTCTTTTGATCTTAGTTGGTGAAGTGTTACTCGGTTGTAGAAGAGTGTTGTTTCTTAGTTGCAATGTTGGTCGAGGGGATCGTTCATTGGAGGAGCACGGTTTCTAAAGAACTTGGCAAACTATGGTGCTCGGTAGAACCTACTCAGAGATGCCTATGGAGCTCGGTCATCATCCTTGCTTGGTGATGCCTGCCTTTCTTGGAATGTGTTGGTTACTAGCACTTGGAAGTTTTGATGACACTTAGAAGTTTGGCTTGCCAACTGGTGTTATTGCAGATTTGGGAGGCCAACTTGATGCATTTAATATGTATAGAATAACATTTAATTTGGATCTCTCATTGGGGATTGTGGGAACCTAAATATGGGTCATCGACATCTCCTATGTTAGATTTTGTGGTTGACCTATTGGTTTCCTCTTGTATTTAAGTTATGTTATATTCTTATCTTAGGGGAATTAGAGGGGATTGAAAGAGATCAGATGAGAGAATATCATATTAGATCAGATAGGGGATTCAAGCTGGGAATCTGAGTATAGAATCTAAGTTGTATGTTTGGGCAAAAGATGAATGGTCTTGTGCTTGTAGAAGATCTATGATAGATCTTAGATTTATATATTTGTAATTGTCCATAAATGAGAAGGCCTTACAGCCTGACATGTTTAATGTAATTATTGTTTTATGGAAATAGATCTCATGTGTTAATTATATTTCAATGTTACTGGTTGTTTCCATTGTTGTTACTTTGGGCCGTATGTTTGGATAGTTCATTCTTGGACCCTTTGACCTACACCCCATAAAACATCCTACAAAGTGTCCAAAGACACAGGCATACCAGAAAAAAATAAATTTGATTGCTTCACAGTACTAACAAATTGGTTATTGTTTTCATCCTTTGATGTATCTAGGTTTACATCAGTTATCCTTGATGAATCACCTTTTAGAAATTTAGGATTATTAGCCTTGGGAGGTGAAGACTTCTCAAGTTTATTTCCCATTAAAACCTTATCAACTACCTTCTTTGTTTCCTGAATAACTTCCTCGTACTTTCTCCCCATTGTCTTCACCAATCTTGACTTGTTTCTCAAAAAAGGTTTCAAATAATTTAATATCTTTTCCATTTCCTTGACTAAAACAATAGGTATCATATCTTCAATTTCTTGTACTCTAATTTCTCCATCTTCTATTTGAGCTAAATGTTTCCTTATTTCTAATTTCTCATAAAGTTCTTCTGGTATACTACCTTCAATTTCTAACAAGTTCTTCTTAAAAGAAAGCAAATGACTTATTACCATGTCTTCAATCAAAATTTTATGTGATTCCTCATACCTCTCATAGTATTTGATCAATGAGATAAGCTTCCTTTCTCAATTATTCTCTTCTCCAGTATATTCAAGTCGGGCTTCCAGTGTTGTTTTACATTAGTGCTCTTCTCTTCAACTTTCTTCTCTTATCCCTTCTTTTCTTCAACTTTCTTCTCTTCTCCCTTCTTGTTTTCAATTTATGTCCTTTGTTTCCTTGATGGAGAGTCCTATTTGGTGGAACTTGTGTTACTTCTAGGAAATTCCTTGAGTTTCACTTCCAGAAATGTTCTCTTTGGTTGTGTAGGTGTGGTTTCTGTACACACTCAAGTGGTGCACTTCTCTAAACCATTGCTTCCAAGAGAATCCATGGATTGGAAACCTTGAGAAATAAGTTTAGAGCTCCCTAGGCATGGAGTGCAAGGCTATTTTGAGTATTTCTCTCAGCTAGAGCTAATTAAGCCTATGACCTTGCTAATAAACCATGCAATGGGAGATTCTAAAGGAGACAAGAGCAAGA
>MU224832.1:5417774-5438350 GCA_018584345.1 Thuja plicata | reverse complement strand
AGATAGTTTTAGGTGCATCCTGATAGTAGAGGAAGCCGACCTTCTCCGGAGATTCAATCTCGTAGTTCAAGTCCCACAGCTTGGAGGTTGATTCCATGTTTCACTAGGTTGCTGTTAGAGAAGCTTTTAGCAAGGGTGCAAACCTCAGTGACAACAGTAACTAAAAATGAATGTAATATACTCCTTTTATGGTAACAATTCACAAAGTACGTAGCTCATAATTGAAAAATTGTTCACTTCTGCATTCAATTTTGCATACTGTGTCATTAATCCAATTCCTAGCCGTAGCTTGTGAGTGTGACAAGAAATCAAATTCAAATGAGTGTATTCATAGTAAAAACCCTTATAAATTTTGAATAGAATCACATTTGATATGATTAGCTCCCTTTTAGACATCTTAGCTACTTTTCCCATGTAGTCATTAATTCTCTACATTCCTATTGGCCGATGATTTCAGCAATGTCATGTCAGCAACTACCTTTACTCTTTTTACACCTTAACTGTCATTTTCCTTATTTGGTGACCACGTGACTATGAATTGTCTCCTTATCACTAAAAAAATCTCTTAACCTTAGTTTCTTTCTAAGACCTGGCGACAATGAGATTTTCTTTATTTTACTTTAGCTGTGGTTCACTTCTAGCGACCTCGCAACTGAAGTAATCCAAGTCACTGAAAGATTTTATTAACTCAGAGTTTATTAAGAGACCTCCCAACCACCGTAAATCTCATTTTGATCAAACATCTATCACTAAGTCTCTGAATCCTCTTAATCCTTTATGATATTTCATGACTTTAAATCATAGTTGCCTAATCACTGAATGAAATTTCATTTTAATATTTCCCCTAGAGACCTGGCGACTATAGTTTATATTCATTTTATTCAGGCTAAAATTCTTTCTGGAGACCTGGCGACTGAATTCTAGTCTCAATGTCATGAGAATATTATCACTTCATAGAAATTATCTAGAGACTCAGTGACCACCCTTGATCTTTCTTAATCTACATGTGACAGCTGACATTAAATTCCTAATTATTTATTCTGAACCTTAATATACTTCTGGAGACTTGGCGACTATAGTTTAATACGACATTTATTTTCTTAGTATCTAAGTCACCATAAGAAATTTGACTTAGCCTTTTCATATGGAGATCACGCGGCTACCATTGATCTTAATCCTTAAGCATCCAACAGTCCCGCCAAGTCCCTGATTACATTATAAGAACCCTAAATGATCTGGAGACCTGGTGACCAAAGTGAAATTTATACCTTAGTCTCTTAATCTCCAGATAGAATTTCTTCATTTGGAGACCACGTGACTCATTTCTTTCTAACTCACCATTAACCTCATCTAATCTGGAGACTGCGCGACTGTGGAAAATCCAAGTCACCAAACACTTTGCCTTAACCCATGATCTATTCCGTGACACCATGACCAAAGCCTTTGTCTCCATGTGGCCACAAAATATTTAAAAGGTTAATATTACTTGGAGACTTTGTGACTAAAATAAATCGCTAAGTCTCGTAACTTTTAAAGGAATATTCTTTTCTCTCAAAGACAACCCGACTAAGGTGAATCACTAAGTCTCATAATAAAATTGAATATTCATTTAGTATTAAGAGACTAGGCGACTAACTTAGAAAGGAACATGACATAAAATATGACTTAAGCTTCCAAAAAGGCAACTCAAAAATATAAACCTGATTAATATTTCTAGGGTGTTTGACATTTTTGCATACAATGAAGCTTAAGACATAGGGTTTTTTACCATTTCTCTAGATTTTGACCTAAGAACATGGAACTTTCTCAAGGATTTTGCAATTTCAGACATATTTTTAGAATTTGGGCAACTTTCAGCCATGAGGACATCAAAATTTTTAGGGTAAACACTAGGACTGGAAATACAACCAACAATAGCTCTATCTGAGGATGGCTAAACATAGTTTATGGAAAATAATCTTAGAATCTCTAGTTGCAGACCACATCAAAAAATGAGGGCAACACCGACTAACCTATTACAGAAGGGAAACACACAACTGAAGGAAATTATTTACAATATGATACATACTTACTTGTGCATGAACTTTGATTCTTAATTGAAAAAGGGCTTGAGAAATTTCCCATGCACAGGCAACTCAAAATCTTCTCCATTCATATTCTTCAGCAGATAGGAATCCTTTCCATAGCTTTGTGAGATAACAAAAGGTCCAATCCATAAAGACTCAAATTTTTTTTGTTTTCCTTTATCTTCTAGTCTTACATTCCATTGAAGAACTAGGTCATCCGGTTGGAATTTTCTTTCAGTAGCCCTTCTATCAAACATGTATTTCATCTTATATTGTAACTTAATGTTTTCCTTCTGGATATCTCTTCTTGTTTCATCCAAATCTGCCAACTGGATCATTCTATTTTGCATAGTGTTAGAAACATTTAACTGCTCTTCTTGCATAAACTGATATACTGGTAAAAAATTATTGATAGGCATTCTTGACTGTAAACCATATACCAACTCAAATGTAGACTTGCCTGTTTCTCTCTTAATTGTTATTCTGTCAGCCCATAGTTCTAGCTTCAATTTAGTATTCCATGCTCTCTTATTCTTTTCAAGGGTCTTTTTTCAATATCTTCAAAATACTTTTATTACTAGATTAAACTTGTCCATTTGCCTATGGATGATATGGGGATGAATATGATATTGTAATCCCATATTTTTCATAGAAATCTATTATTTCTTTTGATCTAAAACTCATGGTATTATCCATTACTAATTTTGAAGGTACACCAAATCTAGTCATGATATTTTCCATTAGAAATTCAGTGACTACCTTACTTGTTGCCTTTTTTGTAAGGATGACTTCAATCCATTTGGTAAAATAATCTATGGCTACAAGTATCCAACTGTGTCCTCCACTAGATTTCTCTTCAAATTCCCCAATGAAATCAATTCCCCACATAGTAGAAGGGGCTCCAGTACTTACTTGGTTTAACAACAGGGCTCCTAAAAATTTGAGTTTATTTGAGAACCTTTGACAAGGCTCACACTTTTTGACATATGCATATGTATCTCTGAATAAACTGGGCCAATAGTACCCAACCCTTAAAATCTTGTGGGCAGTATTCTTGGCAGAAAAATGACCTCCACACTCGCCTGCATGCATCTCACTTAAAACTTTCTTAGATTGACTTTTATCTAGACATAACAACAATACACCATTTCTATCTTTCCAATATAGATCTCCTTTGATTAAGGTGTATTTTTGGGCTTGCAATCTAAGACCTCTCTTTTGATTATTAGTCATAACACTAGGACACTTGGCATTTTTTAAGAAGTACACAATATCAACATAAAATGGTTGTTTTTCTATACTTGTAACAGTTTGATCATGTGTCTCTGTATCATTTACTTGCACCAAATCCAAGTTCTCCTCTATCATGAGTTTTTCCAAACCTTGGCCTCTTATTAACTTTGTAATATGGATTTCAAGATTGAATTCCTATATTCTATTTATCCACTTACATCTCTTACCAGTAACTTCTGACTGTGTAAGAATATCTTTCACTACTGAGTGAGGAACATATGCTTGCACTTTGGCATAGACCAAATATGGCCTAAAATATTTCACAGCTTTTAATAAAGCATAAGCCTGCTTCTCCATCATCTCATAATTAAGTTTTGTAGCCTAGAGAGACTTACTATAAAAATCTATTGGATGTTCAAATCCTTGTTCATCTTTTTGCAGTAAAATAGTAGCAATTGTATGATAAGATGCAAATGAAAATAGAGAAAAGGGCTTACTATAATCTGGAGATTTTAGAATAGGAGCCTCTTGCACTACCTTCTTTATTTTCTCAAATGCCATTTGAGCTTCTTCATTCCAATTAAACTTTGCATCTTTCTTTAGAAACTTTATAATAGGTTTGACAATCTCTGCAAAGTTTTCTATGAACCTCCTAATAAAATTAATCTTTCCTAAGAAAGATTGAACTCCTTTTAAGTATTTTGGAGCAATGAACTTCTGGATTGCTTTTATTCTCTCAGGGTCTATTCTCACTCCATCCTTAGATACTATGTGTCATAGCAACTTTCCTTCTTGTACTGCAAAATGACATTTCTTAGGATTTAATGAAACACCATATTCTAGAGCTTTATTGAAAATTTTACCTAGCTGCTCACAGTGATCCTCAGCTTTCTTAGAATATGCAGTTAAATCATCTTGATAAATGACCATGAATAAATCAATAAATTATTTAAAAGAAACATCCATGGCCCTTTGAAAAGTCACTCCTACATTTATCAATCCAAATGGCATCCTGACATAAACATAGGTTAACCAAGGAGTGGTAAATGTAGTCTTGTATTTCTCAGAAACTTTCACCAAAACTTGGTTGTAGCTAGAGAAACCATCCATCATTGACAACAGCTCACAACCAGTTACCCTATGTAACATTTCCTCCATGTTAGGTAAGGAATAATTATCTTTGAGTGAGGCAATATTCAAATTTTTGAAATCCATACATAATCTAATATCTCCATTCTTCTTTTTGATTGGTACTAAATTTGAAACCCAGTTTGAGTGTCTGATTGGCTCGATTATCCCAGCATCCTTTAATTTTATCAACTCTTGTTGCATCTTAGGAGCCAACAAGGGGTTAATAGGCCTCTATTTTTTCCTAAATGGTTTGACATATGATTTTAGTGGGATTTCATGTTGGAAAAGGTCCTCCCTATAGGCTTTCAAATCCTCATATGACCAGGAAAAGACATGTTTATGTTTCCTTAACAATTTAATCAAATTTGTCCTTACATGAGGGTCTAAACCTTTTCCAATATAGACAACTTGAGGATTGGTATCTGATCCTAAGTTAATTTCTTCTAAGTCCTCAATCTTAGCATTGCTTATCTTTGTTGAGTGATCATTTTAACTACTAAACAATGCTTCAAGCTCAACCAAACCCCTAGGAATCTGATTGGAACTCAACTGGACAACCTCATTTCCTAAAACATAATCTTTACCATTATTGTTCTCAAGTAAAGTATTACAATCTATGCACTGATTCTCATAATGGTCCAGACACTGAATGAATCTCAAAATATCTTGGTCATCCTGAAAAAATTTCCAGTTGTATATGTTATCTGGGACAACTGGTCTTGTCTTGACTTCTAATATTGATACTCCAAGTAAGGTCTGATCATCAGTTTTCAGACCAACATTTGCTAAGAAATCTGCCATTATATTTTTTGACCTTTCTATCCAACTTATATCAAAAGCATCAAACATTTCAATTTGATCCAAAAAAACATATTTATACATCTTTAATCTATCATTATTCACTGCATATTTGGATCTTATTTGGGCTACCACTAGTTCAGAATCGCCATAAACCTTTAAACATTTTATTCGATGTTTAATGGAAATCTCTAGCCCTAATGATAAAGCCTCATACTCTGCAGTATTATTTGTACATTGAAAGGATAGAAAAAAAGAATATTTGAAAGTTTTACCTGATGGAGATACAAGTAATACACCTGCCCCTGATCCTTCTTTTGAGCAAGCTCCATCAAAATACATCTTCCACAATCCATCACCTTGTACAGTCAACTCTTTATCCAGAGGATCAATTTTTTCACACTGCTGATCACCCTTATATAATCTTAAGTTCTCCATATCCACATCAACATAATAATTAATGACAGTGTGTTCATACCATTCAATCATGTGAGGAGTCCTACCTTCTCTTGACACTTTAACATTATTTCCAGCAATGTTAAAAGTAGCATATGATAAATCACATTGTATACTACCTCCCATTGAAGCACTCCATTTTCTGGACAATATCATTCCATAATGTGGTGGTATGTCAACAACAAGAACATTCATAGTCAACACCACATCAGGACATATTTCTAATTTATAAGGCATGGCTTCAATGGTACCAATCACAGGGACTTCTCTAGAATCCATTGCTTGACATCTCCCATGAGGAGTGTCCACTTGTAGTCCCATAGACCTCATGATTTCTACTAGCATAATAGTGTTTGATGCTCTAGAATCAATCATACAATTTTTAAGCATCTTTCCATTTATCACCAATGTTAGAAAAAATGTATCTATAACCTTAGGAGCAGTAGTTGTGTTTAAAAAAATCTGAGGAATCTCAAAAGTCATCACTTCTATTTCTTTCCCTTTGTTATTTGGTCTCTTTTCAACATTCTCTGGACTTTGGACTTTCAATGTGGGTACACTATTCAATAATGATAGAACCTTCTCCTTATGTTCTTTGATTCTCATCATTTCTAAAAATGGTACTTTCACAGTCATTTGAGATAAACAGTGTCCCATGCCAACTGGAGTATATTTTACATCTGAGGACTTAGGTTTTTCAACAGTAATGTTATTTTCCTCAATGTGTATGTTCAGAGTTGGTTCCTCTTTCTGAGAGTTTTTGTTTTCTACCTTAGGAGGAGGACATGCTTCTTGCACTTTTACTTTTACTTCCTGTACAACTATAGGCTCTATAGCTTTTGTTACAACTTTGACCTTAGGCTTGTACGCATTTTCCTTAGGTCCATCTTTCTTTTGTACATATTTGGTGTCTGTTTTATTTTCTTTTATAAACACACCAGATGGTTGACTACCAGTACCACCAACTACCCTATTCCTTAAATGATAGTTGCTTCTAGCCTTATTTACCAAATCTATAGTGATTCTTTCTTTCTCTTTATCTAAATCTTTTCTGACCAATGGAATGTCTTGATTTTTTTGTGCATAACATCTTACATGGTCATCAATTTCTTCTACTTCACTGTCTGACAAAGTTTGTTGATGATGATTCTCAATATTTCCTTGTGAACCATATGAATCATGATTTTCAATTTCATTATCCGAGTCTACATCATGACATGAATAAGCATTTGTCATATTACAATCACATTATTCAATATCTTCATCACTTTTCTCTTCATTTGCTTTCAAATTTAAGGAAACTATGCAAAAATCAGGATTGTGTGGGGCTTCACAAGCCTCACACCATAAATCATCACTGCATAAATGGACAACATTCTTATGTAAAGGGTCTGGAGTTCTATTTTCAGGCTTATCCTTTCTAGGTGGAACAATAGGCTTCCCATCCTTAAACTGAGTTCCATAAGGATGATTTTGCATTCTATTCTGAGGATTGTAAGTGTTATTATAGGAAGGCCTATTATTTTGAGGAGCCCTATACTCATTATCATTTGGTTCCTTTTGGTTACTCCTACTAAACCTTGATTTAACTTTAGAGTCACCACCCAACAATAGTTAGGGATGAATGAACACTATCAAAGGAAATTTTGGCAACTACAATTGCTTTAAAAATAATAAAAGGTCTTCACCAAAAACTATGGAATACTTTACTGCAATAATTCCCCAACAAAGTCACTAATTTATTAGGGTTTTTTCTTACAGGGCCTCTAAAATTCTTGAATACTTGATTAACTCTATGACTCCCAATGCCTTTAAATTCTGACTCAAGAAAGAGAACACTCTAATTGATGAGGTATTTTGATAACACTGGGGATACCTATTATCACCTCCTTCTTTTTTTAGATCCACTGACTCAGGCAGGTTTTACCTATGATTGATTACTGACTTGACAATATCTTTAGAGTGGATTTTTACTTATGTGCTGAATGCTCTATTATTATATGGATAAATAGATAAAAATGCAGATAACTATGATTACTCTAAGGAAAAGATTAAAAATCCAAATCATTATCTTGATGATAACATATAACAACTTGATAAGGAATTTCATCCTTCTTTCCTTTTATAATTCTTATGAATTTAGGAGGAGTAATCTATATGATTTTCTCTTTAAGAAATCAACAAACTCAAATTGTAAACTCTGAGAGTACAATTTATTTTAAATATATGCTCCTTGTGTAAATGTAATTGATTTTGAATAGTTTTAAATATTTGGATGATGATGGATCACTTAATGGGTTCTAGAACAGTGCCTATCCTTGGGCTATAGAGTCAAAAGATATAAATCCACAGAGATAAACAAATAAGAATACTATAGGATGCCTTAAAACCTACATACAACTCAGGTAAAGTGCCTTACAAATTACCCTATCACTCCCACAATGTTGTATCAAATCCTTAATCACTATTGTACTCTCTGAAACTACTCACAAAATGTAATTCTCGCCTTAGAAGAAACTTCGAAATAATTAGATAGCTACCTTATAGCCAATACATTTAACATGACTTACAAATTAAACATAAAAGAGTACACACAATAAGAAAAGAGACAACAACAATATAGAATAAAGTTGCACTATATTTTATTCATAAATTTATGCTTCAACACATATAAAGGCTAAAAGCTCAAAAACACAGACTGAAATCTAGAAGTCTAGCTTAAAATTATATTTTATCTCCCTTAAAACTATTACATTTGATCTATTTATAGGTCTAAACCATCTTGGAATCCTTAAGATAAGGATGCAACAAGCTTTGGATGGTTTAAGAAACCTAACCCTAAAATTTGTAGAAAAACAAAAGAGAAGAGTGACCCAAACGGTGGAAAGACAAAAACAGAGAATGAAATCTGATTTGCTTCTTGTCTTCATATGATCTTTGACACCTTTGGCTTGTGTACTCCTAGGATAGTTTCTAATATTCTTTAATGATTACTAACCTGCCTGTTCTCCAAGAAACTATGTGTCAGATCCTAAAACATTCTTTTATTCCTCTTAAAGTTAATTGTGGCAGCATTCTTCTTTTCTGTCTTTATATGAACTTTGGCACCATTGTCTGATTATGTTCAAGATAGAATCAAATTTTTGCATTGAGACCAAGTGACCTCCACTATAGGATAACCTACACTTGTCTTTTATGATTTCTAACCTTCCTGTGCTCTTAGATCAGGTGCCAAGTGTCCCTTTCTTCACTCTTCATCCAAGACATCAACATCCACTGTAGCATCCTTCTTTTTCTTTGGCTTTGTCTTCAAGTCCCATGCTGCCACATCATCTTCTGTAGGCCAATTAAAACTCTGAATTCTTTGTAGTTGTGCTTTTTTCCTTTCCCATCTGACATTAGTTATGCCTTTAACATCCACTATGAATTTATTAATGTCAGTTTCTGCCTTGAAAGCTTCATCTAAAATCTTATTATAGCTTTCCATATCTAGATTTGAATCTTAAATAAATGCCTCTTTATTAGGCAACATGCTATCAAATTCACTTTTCTAGGCCTCCAAGGCCTTGATCTAATCATCCTCTCCCTTGATTGGAGGAATAAACCTGTTAAAACCTAATCCTAAGAGGCTGATCTTCGCCTCAATCTGATTTAACTTTCCTTTGAAGAAAGGTAAAGTCACATTTATTTTCTCAATCTCATCCCCCACCTCTATCATAATATCCAGTAGATCTGGCCTATGTGGCTATAAATAAGACAAATTCTCAAATAGCTATACCCTACTTGACCAAGTTATGAAATAAGGATTCAAAATGGAGATGTACCTTGTCACTTCAACATGTAAAGTAGGTAATTTATTGTATGCATTTAGGATTATATAATTTTTATCTTTTAGGATATCAATCCTATGTTGAAGTATATTCAACAACTCATTTATGGAAATCTCATTATCCCTTTTAGTCATATCCTCTATTTTTTCTTCTTCCTCTATTTCAACTTTTTCTTCTGTATGTGGAGGCTGCTCTGAGGGTACATATACAACTTCTGGCTTTTCTTGCAATTGTTTGGACAATTCAATAATTACGCTCTCTAGTTCATGAATCCTTATTTGGCATAATTCTCTATCCTTAGCCAGAGCACTAGCCTCCTCTATCAGGGTATCACATCTTTCAAACAATTGCTTTGTCTTATCCTCATTCAAAAGTGCCCAATGTGTCATTACTTGGGAAATCTCCAAGTCACATGTGTTCTAAACTGACCACACCATTTGGTTCCCCACCATACTCTCTTGAATATTTAATAATTGGGGCTTCTGATCTCTAGGATATAGACTCCACATGGCAACTTCTTGGTAAATTGGGCTATATCCAAATCCTTTGATCATATCACCGATCTAGACCTCGGTTATCAACTTTAAGTCTGCTTGCTTTCTTATTTGGTCTATTATAAATGTTGAGGCTAAATCCCAGCCTTCAGCAAGCAACATTCCACTATCCAAGAATAATTTCCTGGCTTCTTCAGGAGTAATATCCTTAGTTTAAGGATCATATGTTTGTAGAGCCAAGAGAGCCTCATTTGTCATTGCTTCCTCACCAGCTAATTTCAACTGCTCTTTGACCTGTTTCTGCTTAAGTCATCTGAGGAAATCCTTGAATTCATCAGTTTTTATGAAAGTGTCATCCTTTAAAAACTATTGCTGATGGATCAATCTCTCATCTATACATGTTTTCAGAGGCAAATCTATGTCCTCTTCCACCTCTTGTTGCAATTTTCCCCTCTTCTTATTTCTTTTCTCAGATTATGATCATAGACACTGTTACCAGGAATTAGGGCACTTACTCTATCTTTTTTCTTCTCTCTTCTTACATAAATTTGAGCATGAGAAGACTGACCAAGATCAATCTTTTGCCTCTTACAAAAAGGCTCATCTATACTCTCCAGCTCTGTCTCTTTGGTCAAATAAATGGTGATCATTTCACCTAATGTTATTGCATGTTCACTACCTTGTGGTGGCTGATCCATTGGAGGTGGGCTTGGAATTTAATATCCTCCATAACTATCCTCCTCGTACTCTAAATTAGAGTGCTCTAGCTCTTCTTTCCCTTTTCCTTTCACAGCCAGGTGATCCTCAAGTTGTTCACAAAGGGTGTGGTGGTTGTTCAACATAGTTTTAATTCTATCAAAATGGAGCAAATCAGGGAAGAACCCTCCAAATGCCACTCCTCTTCTCTTCACTTGTCTTTCCAAATTCAATAGTTCTTGGATTTTGTCTCTTTTCAGCTTCACCTCCCCTTCATCAATAATATTTCTTATAGCATCTTCCTCCACACATTCACCATGGAGATAAGTGTTAGGAATGGTGGGATTAAGAAGCTTCTTAGCTCCTACAATGAAACCTTCTGTATCAATAACCATGTATAAGGCAACACCCATTTTAAGGTCATTCAGCTAGTTACTCACTAAGTCAATGACCTTCTTGCCAATTGTAAATAGATATATCTTGAACTGTCTAGGGGTAAATTTCCCCTTCCTATGTGGTGCAAGGTGTTCCTAATCAGTTAACATAAGCTGCCATATGAATTCTATTGCAAAAATTCTAGTTTATACATGATATGGTAAGATATGAGGAGGATGAGAACATCCATAGACTCTAATCATTGTAAAATTGCTCTCCAAATAGAAGTCACACCAGCTATGGTCTCCCTCCCATTTGTCTACATACTCACAGGGTCTTAGCAATTGTAACACCTTCACTAGGAGCCTGGTCTTGTTCACACCTAGACTTTGCATTAATGGGTAAACTACCCAATTCTCAAATCCGCAGAAATCATAGTCTTTGGCAGTGAAATTCCAAATTTTAATCTAAATTGGATAGGGTTGGGCTGATTGTAATATAACAGCGAAGGGTTCAAATTTGGCAGGTCCATGATATTATAGTTGAAATGCAACAATAGATGCATCAGGATTGAATAATGCAGGAATTCAGGCTCCTTCTTTTGAATGGAAACAAACCCCTCATGCATCATGTTGATGATATACTGAATGTAGTCATAGCTGGTGCTCGAGTGTACATCCTATAAGTCTAAGACCATCATGAGAATACCAGCACCAATTCTCTCAATTCCTCCATCCTTTCCCAGCACTCTGTATAGGGCATATGCAATATATTTCATATATAAATTTAAATCCTTGTAGTAGTAAGGTGCAGTTCCTAGTATAGGGTCAATATGGTTTCTGACCTCACTAAGGATGTGCCTCTTCAATTAAGTCCTAAAAACTCCAGACTATAGCCTATACCTTTCCTCTTGTCTAGGGAGGTCAATCTCAGTAGACATTGTGTTGTATAAGCCAAAAGCTTGCATGAAATAATTTCTATTTAAGGCCACTAAGAGAGTGTCATCATTATTCTTAATTATTTTGGTTAATGGGTCATAGTGGTGTGCTAGTCCTAGGAACAGGTCTACATCTACAAATACATTAGGGAATAACAACCTAGCCAATATACAAGTCCAAGGGTTTGAAATAGGCATAGCTTTATCACAGTTTTTGTAAAAGTAATTGAAAAGAGAAAAACCTGTGGACCCTAGAGTTTTGGCATCTCTTATGTTGGCATACTCATCTGATAGAATATCTACATTTGCCTTCTTGTTTTGAGTGGAACCAGGTAGCAGCTTCAGAAACTCATCAGAATAGTTTCTCTTTCCTTTAGCATCTTCATCAACATCATCACTTCTCCCACTGGTGGAGGCTACGCTGACTGCTTTACTAATTTTTCTCAATTTTGTCCTGCTCTACACCCTTTCTTACCGATATTGAGACAAATCTATTCTTAGAAACCCTATTCTTCTCTAGAATGCACAGAAGACAATTCAAAAGCACTGAATTCTTGGAAAAATCACTTTGAATTCAATAAAAACTTCTTTAAATTCACTCCTTAAAATTAACACTTCTTCTCTTAGACACAAAAAACTTAGCAAATTTATCGCTTTGGAATTCTTTGAATGCAAGGTAACTAAAAATGAACATAATATACTCCTTTTATGGTAACAATTCACAAAGTATGCAGCTCATAATTGGAAAATTGGTCACTTCTACCTTCAAGTTTGCAATGATTTTAGCAATGTCATGTCAGCAACTACCTTTACTCTTTTTATGCCTTAACTGTCATTTTCCTTATCTAGCGACCATGCAAATATGCATTGTCTCCTTATCACTGAAAAAATCTCTTAACCTTAGTTTCTTTCTGAGACTTGGCGACAACGAGCTTTTATTCATTTTACTTTAACTGTGGTTCACTTGTAGCGACCTCATGCCTGAAGGAATCCAAGTCGCCAAAAGAATTTCTTAACTCGGAGTTTATTAAGAGACCTCCCGACCACTGTAGATCTCATTTTGATCAAACACCTATTGCTAAGTCTCTGAATCCTCTTAATCCTTTATGAGACTTCACGACTTTAAATCATAGTTGCCTAATCACTGAATGAAATTTCATTTTAATATTTCCCCTGGAGACCTGGCGACTATAGTTTATATTCATTTTATTTAGGCTAAAATTCTTTCTGGAGACCTGGCGACTAAAGTCTAGTCTCAATGTCGCGAGAAGATTATCACTTCATAGAAATTAGCTGGAGACTCAGCAACCACCCTTGATTTTTCTTAATCTGCATCTGACGGCTAACATTAAACTGTTCATTATTTATTCTGACCCTTAATATACTTTTGGAGACTTGGCAACTATAGTTTAATACGACATTTATTTTCTTAGTATCTAAGTCGCTATAATAAATTTGACTTAGCATTTTCATCTAGAGATCACACGACTACCGTTGAGCTTAATCCTTAAGCATCCAACGGTCCTGCCAAGTCACTGATTACATTATAAGAACCCTAAAAGATCTTGAGACCTGACGACCAAAGTGAAATTTATACCTTAGTCTCTTAATCACCAGATAGAATTTATTCATTTGGAGACCACGCGACTCATTGCTTTCTAACTCACCATTAACCTGATTTGATCTAGAGACTACGCGACTGTGGAAAATCCAAGTTGCCAGACACTTTGTCTTAACCCATGACCTATTCCATGACACCATGACCAAAGCCTTTGTCTCCATGTCGCCACAAAATATTTAAAAGGTTAATATTACTTGGATACTTTGCGACTAAAATAAATTTCTAAGTCTCGTGACTTTTAAAGGAATATTCTTTTCTCTCAGAGACAACCCGACTAAGGTGAATCGCTAAGTCTCATAATAAAATGGAATATTCATTTAGTATTAAGAGACTAGGTGACTAAATTAGAAAGGCACATGACATAAAATATGACTTAAGCTTCCAAAAAGGTTACTCAAAAATATAAACCTGATTAACATTTCTAGGGCTTTTGAAATTTTTGCATACAATGAAACTTAAGGCATAGGGTTTTTTACCATTTCTCTAGATTTTGACCTAAGAACATGGAACTTTCTCAGGGATTTTTCAATTTTAGACATATTTTCAGAGTTTGGGCAACTTTCAGTCATGAGGACATCAAAATTTTTAGGGTAAACACTAGGAGTAGAAATACAACCAACACCTTGCATGGTAATTGCATAGGAATTCAACCCTTTGCAGCCCCCTCTGACTTTTGCCTTGAATTCTCACCCACTTGGCACGCGAGGCAAGGAGAAAGAAAGGGTGATGGGATAGGGGTAGGATAGGGGTAGGGTAGATTGGTAGGATAGTTAGTAGGATGGATTAGTAGGATAGTTAGTAGGTATTATGTTAGTTTAAGTTGGTTAAATAGATTTATTTTTTTATTTACTTTATTTTAAATTGTGTAGGTTTTCTTAATAGCTTAATAGATTTACTTTTTATCTAAATGGTGTAGTTTTATTATTAGATTAATAGATTTACTTTTTATGTAAAATGTGTAGTTTTGCTAATATGTTAATAGATTTATTTTTCTTAGTTAGTGTAATAGTTTAATAACTCGCGTTATTAATTGAAGTTGATTAGCCTATTAGAGTAATAGATTTATTCGATTATTTTAAATTGTTTAGTTTAGATTTATTAATTGTATTTAATTTGATAATGTTAATTACTATTATGTGTTTTCATGCAATTGTTAAAAAGGGTAAAATCTGAATAAAGGGGTATTAATGGGCTAGGTTAACATGTTAAATTAAGTGTTCCTTTTGAATCATGGAAAATTTCTCTTGCAGTTAATTAATTTTTTATTATTAATCATGTGCGAACAAATGAAGTTTAGGATTTAATTATTATTGATATCAGTTAATTGGAAAATTTGGATAGTTCCTCAAGCAAGTTAAATACATCCTTTCTCAATGAAATTGGATAAGATTATAGTAATTTTGAGAACCTTATTAAATCAAGAATGTTTAAGGATTGTAATGACATTGAATAGGGTTAATAAATTGGATTGTTAGGTCAACCATTAATGGAGTTAGTATACCCCTGTGTCCTTGTAGTACTAAACCATGGGGTCTTTTTTCATCTATCGAGTTGGAATACTGACTCTGCATCCGCCCTTATTGTTAGCCCCAACTCAATCTATGACTAGACCTTTCAACTTGAGAATTAATTTAACTATGTTGTCACCTTTCCTCAATGCTTTTAGTATTATTGTGTCATCATAGTTGTGTTTTTATGTCTTTTAAAGAAAAAAAAATTGTCTATGTGTTTTGCCCCAGTTTTGGGCATGACATTTTGGTATCAGAGCCATGTTTTGACACTAGGAACTTAAACTCATTATGTTTCAACTGATTTCAAACTTAAATTATGAATGCCTTCCATCACACAAGTTGGTCGATGAGACAGAGGTCATAGAGCTCCCCATGTTGAGGAAGAATGGTGGGATGTACCACCTCCACCACCACCACCACCTCCACCACCTCAGAACCCTAACCAGGATATTCTGGACATCCTCCAAAATCTTATTGGGGTGATTCAATAGAGACTACCACCCATAGATGAATAGCCCAAGCAGTAGATTCCTGAAAGGGAAGCACCAATTTTTGAGGGTGATAGAGCAGTTAACAGAGAAAGGAGTAGGATTTCCCCACCCAGACATGTTGAGGGTCATGGTGATCATGAGGGTGAATCGGTTCATCAAGTTGAGGTACCACTTGAGAATGAGATACGTGCCAGAGAGAGACCCCATAAAGAGGTTGGAGATGAAATCCAAGAGTTATTGCGACTCCAGCCACCCTTGTTTTTGGGATCCATTGATGGGTCAGTAGTAGAGGCCTCATTACAGATCTTACAATGATGCTTTGGATTGCGCCCTTATGGGAGTAATCTAAAGGTGCGACCTACAGTCCATCTCCTTTAGGAGAAAGCCTCCACTTGGTGGGAGTAGGAGGAGTCCATAAGTGGAGTGAGTATTGACACACTCACTTGGGAGACTTTTGTGGCCCGCTTTCGAGAGAGATACTTCTCTGAGTATTTTAGATAGAGGTAGATAGAGGAGTTCCATGATCTCTAGTAGAGAGGTCTCACCGTGACCGAGTATGAGGGTCACTTTCTTGAGCTCCTTCCATATGTTGATTACATGAAGGATGAGAAACTATGTATCCATCATTTCATTAAGGGACTCAATATGTTTCTTCAGGGTACAGTATGCCTAGCCTTTCCTACCACATTCAGAGAGACAGTTGAGACAAACCTTGTAGTCGAGGATATCCAAACTAGACAGGAGTTGCAGGATTGGTCTCAGCACTGAAACCCCTCTTCCCAGTAGTCAAGACAATAGAGACCCCCTTGGAAAGGGAACCAGAATCACTCAGCAAGATCCTTAAAGGATCAATAGTCTCAGTAGCAGAGATCTCAATAGGATTCTAGACAGAGGCCTTCACAGGGTTATCAGGGCTCTAAGCCTAAATAGTGGCAGTCTCAGGGCCCTAGATAGGATTAGAGGACACAGACCCCTCAGGCACAGCTGGTTAGGACTCAGCAGTCCTCTAGGAGTGGTTACAGTAATTCTAGTAGGACCAGAGGACCACAGCAGCCTAGATCACAAGGAGTACAGATTTAGACTAGAGGACCATGTTACACTTGTGGTGGCATAGGTCATATAGAAAGAGAGTGCCCACAGGGATAGTCAGTTGGTGGTCAGAGTGGGGCTACCTCAAAGCCTATAGTTGGAGACATGGGTAGAGCCCATAGAGTTTTTGCAGTGGTTGATAACCGCTAGGCCGAGCATCATGCTATAGTTATTGAGGCTGCAGGTATGATACGAGGTAGTATGGTTACTATTTTATTTGATTATGTAGCTACTGACTCCTTTATATATCCATATGTAGTGGAGCATTGTGGGCTAGTGGAAGTTAGACAAGATGTCAGTTGGGAGCTAGAGTTAGCCTCAGGAGCCAGGGTGTCAGTTAGTTCCATGGTCTGAAATTTTTAGATTTAGATTGGGGATATATCCATGATGTCCAATCTATGAATTACCCCTCTAGGTTCATATGATGTTGTCCTTGGCATGGATTGGCTTTATGCCCACAATGCCAAGATGGATTGCCGACAGAAGAGGGTAGAGTGTGTGGATGAGCAAGGTATTCCTAGGGTGATCCCTAGGGTGTAGAGACCTGTATCTCTTCGCATTATTTTTTCTATGTAGCTTAGGCGGTGCATGCAAAAGTGATGTTATCTATTTTCTATCACCATTAGTGACACATAGGAGGATTCAAAGAGGGAGTCATCCCTTGATGATTTTCCTATCCTGTAGGAGTTTGTAGATGTATTTCCTTCAGAGCTCCCTGATATGCCTCCACCTAGAGCAGTGGATTTTCACATAGACCTTGTGCCAGGAGCTGAACCAGTATCGAGAGCACCATATAGGATGACTACCCATGAGATTAATGAGCTCAAGATTCAGCTAGAGGGCATATTCAACCTAGCATGTCACCTTGGGGTGCACCAGTGATCTTCATGAAGAAGGATGGATCACTTAGGTTGTGCATTGATTATCAGTAGTTGAACAAAGTAACTATTAAGAACCGATACCCACTACCTAGGATTGATGATCTCTTTGATCAGTTATAGGGTGCTCAAGTGTTCTCAAAGATTGATCTAAAGTTAGGTTATCATCAGTTGAGGATTGTGGAGAGTGATATCCACAAGATTGCATTTTGTATGAGGTATGATCACTATGAGTTCATCGTGGTACCATTTGGCCTCACAAATTCTCTAGCGGTTTTCATGAGCCTCATGAATGGAGTATTTCGCACCTTCTTGGATAAGTTTGTGGTTGTGTTCCTAGATGATATTTTGATATATTATCGTAATGAGAAGGAGCATGAAGAGCACCTAAGGCAGGTTTTGCAGAGGTTGAGAGAGAACCAATTTTTTGGTAGCTTGTCAAAGTGTGTGTTCTTTTCACCTGAGGTACATTACTTAGGTCATGTTATATCCAGCGATGGGATCTCAGTATATCCATCAAAGATCCAAGCCATCATGTATTGGCCAGAACCCACCAGTGTTACTGAGGTGAGGAGTTTTATGGGGTTAGCAGGATATTATAGATACTTTATTGTAGGATTTTCCATATTGGCACACCCCATCACCTCCCTTCAGAGAAAGGGAAAGTAGTATGAGTGGATAGAGAAGTGTGAGAGAGCCTTTCAGGAGCTCAAGAGAGACCTCATGAGTGCACCAATACTTGCAGTGCCAGACCCAGTAGTGGATTTTGTAGTGTGCATAGATGCATCATTGGATGGAATAGGGGCAGTCCTTATGTAGGATGGATGACCTATCTCCTATGAGTCTAAGAAGTTGAAGACTCATGAGATTAATTACCCTACTCATGACCTAGAGCTTGCTGTAGTGGTTCATGCTTTAGTGAGGTGGTGACACTTCCTTCTAGGTCATACATTTGAGCTTCATTTTGACCATCAGAGCTTGCAGTATATTTTCACTCAGCCGAACCTTAATGTTAGGCAGAGAAAGTGGATGGAGTTCCTTTGTGAGTATGATTTTGATGTTCATTACATCAAAGGGAAGGAGAATGTGGTTGTAGATGCCTTGAGTAGGAGACGCCATGAGCTTTAATCTACAACTACTTATACTGATTTGAGAGAGCTTATCTTACATTATTTGCCTGAGGATTCCTTTTATGTAGAGGTTTTCTAGTTAGTGCATTCACAGATACCCTTAGAGGGGAAGTACTCAGAGTATT
The DNA here is from genome assembly GCA_018584345.1 of Thuja plicata. Taxonomy (NCBI): domain Eukaryota; kingdom Viridiplantae; phylum Streptophyta; class Pinopsida; order Cupressales; family Cupressaceae; genus Thuja; species Thuja plicata. Next base: position 5,419,489 of record MU224832.1, on the reverse strand, counting down.
CTTTGGAGTCCGATGGACTACTATGTCATAGAGGGTGTATCTATGTACCTTCTAGTTGGGATTTGTGTGAGTTCATTATACTTGAGGCCCATAGAGTACCTTATGTAGTGCACCCCAGTGTTAAGAAGTTACATGAAGATTTGAGATAGTTGTACCATTGGCTAGGCATGAGACTGCAAATTGTTAGTATTGTTGTGAGATGCCTAGAGTGCCAGAGGGTGAAGGCAGAGCACCGCCACCTTGCTAGGCTTCTACAACCATATGAAATTTCTGAGTAGAAGTGGGATACTATGTCTATGGACTTTATTTTTGGTCTTCCCATGTCTTATTGCCGCCATGATTCCATCTTGGTGACAGTCGACACATTGACCAAGGTTGCCCACTTCTCACCCGTGTGTACTACATTCATAGCATGAGATGTAGCTTAGGTGTTCTTGGGGGATATTGTTAGACTTCATGGCATTCCCCATAAGATCATCTATGATAGAGACTCATTGTTCACTTCAACCTTTGGAGAGAGTTACAAACAACATTGGACACTAGGCTCAATTTTAGTATAGCGTATCACCCTCAGACAGATGGTCAGACCGAGAGAGTTAATTAGGTATTGGAGGATATGTTGCACATGTATGTGATGGACCATTAGGTCAAGTCAGAGGAATACCTACATCTGGTCAAGTTTGCCTATAATAATGGGCATCATTCTTCTATAGGTATGCCCCCTTATCAGGCCTTGTATGGTAGACCTTGCAGGACACCCTTAAGTTGGGATAGGATTGAGGATAGAGTATCTATTGGTCCCTAGTTAGTCAGAGAGATGGAGCAGTAGGTGGATCTAATTTGACATCATCTTAGAGAGGCACATGATAGACAAAAGAAATATGCAGATGTGAAGAGGGTTGATAGAGAGTATAAGGTCAGAGATAGAGTCTTCTTGAGAGTGTGACCATACAAGAGTCCAATCTGATTTGGAAAGGGCTCTAAGTTGGCACCTCGGTTCATTGGACCATTTGAGATCTCGAAGAGGATAGGACTAGTTGCATACCATTTAGCTTTGCCACCTAGCCTATCATGCATCCATGATGTGTTCCATGTTTCTGTACTTCGAGGATATATTTATGATGAGACTCACATGATAGATTAGGATGCCTTGGAGGCAGAGTCAGATGGGAAGCTAGTGCTAGAGCCCATTTTTATTTTAGCCTGATGGACCCTTGCACTTCAAGGCTGAGAGCTGGACCAAGTTAGGGTCTAGTGGGATTTTTATGATGAGGTCACGACTTCATGGGAAGACTCAGAACATATGAGATCTCAGTACCCATATCTTTTTGATGAACTCCAGGAGGAATTTTATGTCTAGTGGGGGAGGATGTGAGGCCTCACCCTGACCCATCATAGCTCAGCTAATATACTTATTTTGATACATTATGATTTGATATTTTGGAACATTATATCTGATAGACTAGACATTATTAGTATTATTTATGTCATGTGATGATTACTTCTGTATACTTTATCAATGATGTTTATGATTCTTTAGGTATACTCATCCATTATGATGATTATTTTAGTATTTTAAATTCAAATAGAAAAATATGTTATGATATTTTGATTATGTAATCGGTTATATTTATCAGGTACAAAAATGGATAAAAAAAGGTTATTAGGTGAAAATGTAGAATGTTTAGTCAATTAATTATGCAATTTGATATATA
>MU224832.1:5377924-5416787 GCA_018584345.1 Thuja plicata | reverse complement strand
GAAGGGTGTAATGACATTACTCACCCTTGGATAGGGAAGAAGTGGCCATGTATGGGGGAAGGGGTTAGTTGGATTCCATGGAAGTGTAGAGTCTCTTCTCATGGAGAGAAGAGGGAAAAGATGCAAGCAATATGGGCCCTTGCATGCCAATGAAGGTTATTGATCTTGATTTGGCAGAGGTAAGGAGAAGAATGTATAGAAGAGTTTATGTGGGTTATAGCCTTGGAAAGACATGGTTTTTTATGTATTTCATTGGCAATCTCCTACATGGAAATCCACCTTCACCGCTTTTTATGGGTTCAAGGTGAATCCTATTGTGTAAGCCTTGGATGGGAGTTTTCTTGTTGTGTTTTGTATTGTGGAAATGGTGTGAATTTCACCCATTGGTTACCGATTCTCCTAGCTCAAGGGTGGTATCCTTGAGACCTAGGATGGGAGGTGAGCTCTCCATGGTTAGTGTCATATTGTCTTTTTGTAGATTTTGGGAAGAACCTTGTATTGGAGCCATTTGAGATTGGAGCTTGGATGGCATCCTTGTTGTCTTGACATTAGAGGCTCCTCCATTGTAGTGTCTTTAATTGTATTTTGCCGTCATGTGTGAAGGTGAAGTTTGTAATATAATGGACTAAATTTTGTAGTCTTTAATGTTGTAAATGAAGATGTAACCATTTGTGAAAATGAAAGAAAATCATGTGCTCAAGTTTAGATGAATTGCAAGTTATTTCTTGTTTGTTTCTTTTTAAAATTTTATTCTTACAAATTTCAAATTTAATATATACTTTCTCCTCCCTTGAAATCTAGATCTCTATCACAATATGATCAAACACTTTATCTTGAATTCCTTATATCAATTTCAAAAAAAAACTTTGGAGGATAACATGTTAACAATATTTCATTTATCAAATTTGGACACTAACTAACAACTTCCCATTATCAATACCTTATAAATGATTCTCTTTGTGTAATGCGTCCATAGAATATACATTGCATACATTTAACTTCAAGAAAACAAAAGAAAAAAAAAATGAATGTAATACAAGGCAATGTTGAGGAGAAAAAAAATATCACTTTCCAGAATTTTGAGAGCCAAAATGCTCTCTGGAAAATGTATGAGAGAGGATTTAATTCCCAAATTACCACAAAGAATATTCCCCAATGATACCCCTCTAAATATTGGGTTAGAAAATAAACCCCCTTCATAAATTATGATTAGAATAAACCTTCTTATTAAATTAGTAACTTTGTCATCATTATGTTAAACTAAATAAATAATAAGGAAAAGGAAAAAGTAAATAATTTTATATTAAACCACTTACCTTTATGCAAGTGGGCCTCCACATCCTTTTTCCCTACCTCACTAGGCGCAGGAGGAGATCAACCTCAATAAATATAAAAAAGGGGGGAATGAACATGGGTGTGGGTGCCACCTCCTTGTTCCCTGCGTCACCCACCCATCCACTTGAACATTCTTTCCTCCATTCCTTGCGTACATTTTTGGGAAAAACAATTTGGGTGGGCCCAACTTAACACATGCCTTGCAAGGTAATTGCATAGGAATTTGACCCTTTGCAACCCCCCCTGACTTTTGCCTTGACTTCTCACCCACTTGGCATGTGAGCCAAGGAGAAAGAAAGGGTGATGGGATAGGGGTAGGATAGGGGTAGGGTAGATTAGTAGGATAGTTAGTAGGGTGGATTAGTAGGATAGTTAGTAGGTATTAAGTTAGTTTAAGTTGGTTAAATAGATTTATTTTTTTATTTACTTTATTTTAAATTGTGTAGTTTTTTTTAATAGATTAATAGATTTAATTTTCATTTAAATGGTGTAGTTTTATTATTAGATTAAGAGATTTACTTTTTATGTAAAATGTGTAGTTTTGCTAATATGTTAATAGATTAAGTTTTCTTAGTTAGTGTAATAGTTTAATAACTCGCGTTATTAATTGAAGTTGATTAGCCTATTAGAGTAATAGATTTATTTGATTATTTTAAATTGTATAGTTTAGATTTATTAATTGTATTTACTTCGATAATGTTTATTACTATTATGTGTTTTCATGCAATTGTTAAAAAGGGTAAAATCTGAATAAAGGGGTATTAATGGGCTAGGTTAACATGTTAAATTAAGTGTTCCTTTCGAATCATAGAAAATTTCTCTTGTAGTTAATTAATTATTTATTATTAATCATGTATGAACAAATGAAGTTTAGGATTTAATTATTATTGATATCAGTTAATTGGAAAATTTGGCTAGTTCCTCAAGCAAGTTAAACGCATCCTTTCACAATGAAATTGGATAAGATTATAGTAATTATGAAAACCTTATTAAATCAGGAATGTTTAAGGATTTTAATGATATTGAATAGGATTAATAAATTGGATTTTTAGGTCAACCATTAATGGAGTTAGTACACCCCTGTGTCCTTGTAGTACTAAATCGTAGGGTCTTTTGTCATCTATCGAGTTGGAATACCGGCTCAACATCCGCCTTTATTGATAGCCCTGACTCAATCTATGACTAGACCTTTCAACTCGAGAATTAATTTCACCATGTTGTCACCTTTCCTCAATGCTTTCGTTATTATTGTGTCATCATAGTTGTGTTTTTATGTCTTTTAAAGAAAAAAAATTTGTCTGTGTGTTTTGCCCTAGTTTTGGGCATGACAGATTGATTAACCTGATTTGAAATGATGATGTCTGATTTGATTGGTGTTGGAAAAAAAAAACTGATGTGAAGAACTGATTTGAAAAATGCCCCACTAATAACAATTGAAAATTTTAATGCCCCAGATGCAGTTTGATCAATGCAGATTTGATTGATGGGATGTTGCCCCTGATGATGAGAAAAAAACATTATGATATGAATCCTGATGTCAATCCTCGATAAAGATATGATTCCCCTTTGGAAAATTAATCCAAATGATGTGGAATAATGCTAACTAAGATCTAGTGAGTTTTGATGAGGTTCCCAATATAAATTGATTGAAAAATATATATGCCCCAGTGATGAAAATAAATCAACTCAATTAGGTCAAAAGGTAAAAAAATACCCTTTTAAAATGTCAAAAGGTATAAATTAGGGTGAAAAGGTTTATTTTCACATTTCCTTTTCACTTTTTACCTCCACTTTGCTGTGAGTGAAAAGTGAGTTGACAGCGATGGTTATCCCAATTCAGGAGCACAGATTTGACTACGAGCGTCAATTTCAGTGACCAACCGAGTATGGACCTCCGGTGAGTACTATTAACCTCTTTCATGTGATAAATTTGGAATTTTAATGCTTAAAAATTGGTTTCCACGTGTTATTGGGTTAGAAAAAATTGTTGTAAAGTAGCACGTAGGGTAGGTTAAACTAGCACGTAGGAATAGTGCATGAGAAACCCTAAATCCAAAACCCAATTTAAGTAGCATGTATCAGAGGTTAAGTAACGCATGGTATGCCAACTGACATTTAGAAACCCAAGTTATGTGTTTGATCTATAAAACAATGCATAACAAGATTAAACTAGCGCATAGGCAATTCAGCGTGTACACCATGATTAAGTGACGCATACACCTAGATTTAAAATTGAACCCTGATTTTTTATCATCTCTAATTTAATAAAGATAGTTGATTGATTGCATGATTGATTAGGCTTGATTTTGTGATAAAAAAAATATGTTTGATGTTAGTATAACTATTTAGATAAATGTTTATTAGTGTCAATCTGGATAGGTAAGATACGTTGATGTTTTCTTCGTCCTCGTGATATAGAGTCAGGTAGAAAATAAATTTTCTCAAAAAGAGTGATAGATTGGTAGAAATTTGATTGACTTAGGATGATCCAAATAAAATGACAGTACTAATATGTTTAGACACCCTAAAATGGACATACTTGCGACCTTACATTACAAAAACTAATTTTCATCTATTAATTAAAGGTTTTTTAATCATTAATTAATCATCTATTTTCTTCTAATTTCATTTCCCAAATCATCTAATCAAATCCCCAAAATTAATTGAATAATTAATTTTATTTAATTAATTAACCTTCATTGATTAATCTTCATTAATTAATTCAATTCAATTTCTTAAAGTTTAAATTTAAATATTTAAACTGATTAATTAGTTCTTCCAATTAAATTAGTTTCATTAAATTAATTTAACTTCATTCAATAATTCAATTCTAAAACCAAAAAGAATTCAATTAACTCACATGTTGAATACTTAAATTATAAAAATGAATTAAATATTCAATTAAATCCTTTCTTTAGTTCAAAAAAGAGAACTCTTGATCAGATCTTTGATTGCATGAATTACTCCACCTACCTCTTCAGTTCAAAAAGGTAACTCCAAATTACCTCTTCAGTTCAAAAGGTAACTCATAATCAACTGTCCAGTTAACCAAAATTTATCTCCTCTCTCCAAGTTGAGGAGGTGGAGTTTACTGATGGCTTCTCTAGTTGCCTTTGATATCAACCGTTCATCCTCTAATCTTTGGGATTGATCTCAACCATTCATATCATTTCCATATTATATATAATCAACCCTTCATAACAATTTGAAGGATCCAAGGTTTCAAGATTTTGTTCGCCATTACTCTATCACATTGGTTCAAGCATCAAGCCTTCTTGCAATCAAACATCCAGGATTTCAAGTTTACGTGCACCATTACTTTGTCAGATTGGTTCAAGCATCAAGCCTTCTTGCGATCATACATCCAGGATTTCAAGCTTACATGCACCATCACACTGTCACATTGGTTCAAGCATCAAGCATTCTTACGATCATAAATGCGATATCATATTCTCAATGCTCCCAAGTGATAGACGCTACCCACACCAATACTGAGTACCAAACAAAAAACATTTCAAAAGGAGTAGAGAGAGACAATAGAAGATTCAATCTTTTTTGGTTTGCATTCATTTGTATTCCTCCTTTATTTCTTGTCATTTTATTGTTCATAGTTTCATTCTTAGTAGTCTTTTTATTGATTTCCCCCACTTCAAATTGGTGCTACTAACCCCCCTCGTTAACTTGAGATTGTGTGGAAACAGATTTGATCCTGAGACATTTTTGTGAACCCGACGTGAATCAAACAACCCAAATATCACTTGAAAATGATAGATAGAACTTTTTGGCCTCAGATGTATGGCTGCATAATTTATTTTTCATGTTTTTCTCGATATCCTTGTAATTTTGCAATCACTGGTATTTTACCGCAAGTGACAAAATTTTTCCACAATCGACTTGTTTAATGCCGCAATCAATTTTAGGGTTTCACAATTATTTTTTGTCGCTATTCCAATCTCAGTTTTCTTGCTCTATGCTGTAATTAACCAATATGTACCACAATTGATTCCATTTTAACGCAATCGACCAAATTTTATAATAATTCACAGATTCGTGCCACAAGCGACAACATCCTACCGCAACTGAAAGTGCTTTACCGCAATTAACAAGATACTACCACATATGACAAGAGTTTACTGCAATAGATAGACAATTACCACAATCAACAAAATTATTTCTTACCTGATTCAAATTCATTATTTTCTGTTAAAATCTGATAGTTTTCTCAGTTTCTGTGCAAGATTGACCAAAGGTGAATGGCCAAAAGAGTAATCAAAACATCCCAAGTTCTAGATCACTAAGTGCAGCCATAAGAAGGATCACAAATTACCAAATGCAACAAAGAGCCATCACAGTGGAAGATCAAAGTGAAGTGTACAACTGACATCTAGATTCTATCAAATGCTTCACAGCTAAGTACAATGTCACAATTAGTCTTAGCGGTCTTAACAATTCCAGAGTTGCGGGTTATTATTCCATTCTTAATTAGATGCCTTTTGGTACTAATAAGATTTTTTGACAGCTCATGGTGAGGAAAAAGGTTAACAAAGCAACTAAAATTAACTCATTTTTTCATTTTAGTGCTTAAAAAGAACATTCTATGCCAAACATCTTGAACCTCACATTTTTAAAATTGGTGCTTAAAATTGATGTGGTGGTTAATAATTGAATCAAGGCAAACAATATTTCATATTTGGTGCATTAAAATTGTACAAGCAAATGATCATCTAAAATTAAACATTCGTGCTTGTATGGATGATTAGCTTAGTTCACACTTGGAATTTTGGGTTAATCGATTAACCTTATGTCTTGAGTTTTTTGTGCGCTTGCACAATCTGTTAGATTAAAAACCTTTATACTTTTTTTGAAAACCCTTTCTAGGGAATGCGCTTCTTCCTCAGAGAATTACCTTAAATTGGTAATCCTTATGATCGGTATATAAATAAGACGTGAACCAAATTTTTTTTTTATATCTAACCAAGATCAGAAAAAGTGTGTTGATGATAGCTTAGATCGAGTTAATATCCCTAAGTAGCCAGCATGGTCAACTAGGCTCTTAAGTGAGTCACACACGTACAAACTGATTGGATAGACATCATAGACCCTACTACAACCTTGTTAAAATAGAGGCCAACCCGATTCACCTACGAACAAATACCTTATTATAGTGCAAGGGATTGCATAATTTCCCTCCAATATTCCCAACATATGTGTTCTATGGTATTGTAAGAGTGAAAGAGATCTTCACTATCACAACAACAATATCTAGCAATGGAAAAAACATAGGTGCCTACGTCGTGGACCTTCATGTCCTAGTAGTATAACACTTGTTGTGTGAGATAACGAACATTCAATCATTGGGCCTATAACATTGTATTTGAAAGTTCAATTTGCCTTAGATTAATATATTTTTCCTTGTATCAAAACCCATGCTAGATTAAAAAAACATTGTCCATTGTGCTTGTTCTTTGATCATTCTCAAAAATGCAAAACAAAAATCAAAACTGTCAAAAAAAGTCCAACGTGTTAAATTCTAGGGTGTCAACATAAAACATGTTTGCAAATCAAAACCTTGTTCCAGGAAATCAATTTTATCAGACAATGAAGCCAATATGAAATATTTTTTTAGACTGTCTCCCCTTTGCCGCAATTGCCCACATCCTGCCGCAATTGATGGAATTCTACCGCAATCATCATGTTTATTAATGCATTTGACCTTTCAATTACATCAATCAATGTGTCACTTTACCACAATTGGTGGAAGTTTTTCGCACTTAACTAGAGACTTTGAAATACCTACTTTTATCTAAAAACCTTGAAAAGACTCCTCACTTTGTGTAAAAGATCAGTGTCTATCCTAGAAAAATGTGAAGAACATTGTGTGAATCTCTAAACTTTGAAGATCATCCATTCTATAAAAGAATGATTATTGTCCAAAAATTGTTAGTTCAAAAGTTCAGACTCAAAATATCTTGATCCCGTTATCTCAAAATCATCATATCTCTATTAGTGACTTTGTCCCAGGAATTAGTCAAGAATCCTATTCTTACATCACCAAGTCTTTGAAATCAAGATAAATCAACATCTATCCTTATAAATACCCTTGTCCAAACATAACTTGGACTTTCCTAGAAAGGTTATCCTTTTCTATTTTCTTTATATCACTTGTTTTAGTCACAAAATCTAGACAACACTATGTCTCACACACCTTATGGAGGGCCTTACACTAGGTCAAAGCCTAAAACTCAACCTGATGAGTCTTATATCAACTGATTTCCCCCTTGGGAACAAAGAGCAAGAGGATGACCCTTTCACAAATACTAGTCCTACTCTTTTCATTGAGAATCCCCGTAGACCAACATTGTTCCATGATGTCACAGAGGAGGAGCTCAAAGACATAGAGCAAGACGCTTATTCCGCATAGGTTGTTGACATTGTTGTAGAGATAAATCCTGAACATTTCTTATCCATGTTGATTAAGAAGGGATTCAAACTCCCCGCTGAATTTAATGTGCCAACCATATTTCCCAAGAACCCTCTTGTAGGTCAAAACACTACTCGACCCTCTCAAATGGAACCTGTGATATTCAAAATATTTCCATCTTTGATGACAACGACTTTAGTGTAGACTATGTCTAATCAAACTATCTCTAAAAATCAAGCTATCATGTTGTCCATGCAAATCATGACAGGCTCCCAAATAAGTGCACCCATGGTCACTAGTATGCCTCAACCCTCAACCTTGTGTCCTTTTCCATTAATCTCTCATGCTATGTCCTCAATTCTGCCAATAAGCAACAACCCTTTTGTGACTATTCTGCTACTATAGTCAGTCCATGCTATCCTTGGGGTCAATACCTCACTCCCATAGGGATCCATCTCTACAGGTCTGACTTTCAGTCAATGCCCACCCAAGGTTACACCATTTCTCTGACAAGGACCACAAAAACCCCAACAACCCCAACAAAAATAAAAACTGAATCAATCTTGGGCCAATCAAATGCCCCAATATTAGAATCACATGTTGGGGAACCAATATCAAGTCCCAAGGACTAGATCATATGTCCCAACTCAAGGGGCACAGAGGTGTGGCCTCATATCTACTACAACACAAAGGTACAAGGTCACCAGTAATCCTCAATCTCAAAAAGACATGTTAATCCAACAAGTGCAAAGTCTTCAAACCCAAATGATGGACATGCAAAATCAAGGGAAAATCAAGTCCTACACCGCAAAGTATTTTTACTCATAGCCCTTTGATCATTCTTTGCACATGTCTCTATTTCCCACTCATTTCTTGGTACCCAAGTTTGACAAATACCAGGGCAGCACCAACCCCGTTGAACATATTCAAGACTTCTTTGCTAGTTGCATCAAGGTCAAACACGATGAGACATACCTAATCTGACTATTCCCACAAACCTTAGCTAGACCATAAATGGAATGGTTCTCGCACTTACCTCATGGCATTCTATAATGGGGAGAGTTGGCCAAAAAATTCATTGCTCACTTCCATCACAATATCGAGCACAAGGTCAGCATCAAAGGCCTCTGTGACATCAAACAAAAATATGGAGAATCCTTTGTAAAATTCCTACAAAGGTGGAGGAACATTGCAAATAGAATCATGTATGACATACCCAATCAAGACCTCATAGTCATGTTCATTGACAATCTGATTCCAGATATATCACTTACAATAGAATTGTAGTCGGCTCCTAACTTCAAGCAACTCATTGAACAAGGAGTTTGTTGTGAGTAAAACCTGGTCAAATGAGGTATCCTTACAGATCCTACCTTGACAAACACAAACAAAAATATAATGGATAAAGCCAAGTGGTGAATCAAAAACAAAAATCTTACTAGTGATGGTGTCATTGATGTAAAGATGGTCAACTATGCCTAGCCAAAGGTTTCACTATAAGGAGCACCTATGACCAACCCAAAACCCATGGTGCCCACTAAACAAGTGCACACTTAGAATCAACCACCCCCTGTTCAGGCAGTAGCTTTGTCAAACAATCAACCACTGACATAACACCCACAATGGTTTCTATTTCCAAAATGAGATTACACACCATTGGGGGAGTCGATAGATTTAGTCTTAAGAGAGGTGATACAATCAAATACTATCACTCTACCTAAAATTAGAGAATACAAACATGGTGCTATCAAACCAAAGTGGTACAATGATAATGACTTCTGCAAATTTCATTGGGTAAAGGGACACAAAACACCCTACTGCTATCGACTAAAAAATGCCATTCAAGACCTAATTGACATAAAGGGTCATTGATGTCACCAACACCCAATCAAAAGGCACCACTGATCATATAATCTTCAATGACACATTCCATGATCACAAAAAATGAAAATCCTTCGGGTCTGGTGGATAGTCAAAACAAGTAAACTACACCTATGCCAATAATGACAACACTATCAACTGCATCAATTCTTCAGATAGCCATGTGGCTACTATTACTATCAAAGACCAAGGTGCTAAATGTGTTGTAACCATGCACCATACAAAAGTTGTCTTGAAAGGAGTTCCTTCTACATCTTCTATACTATCTAATCCTCAAACATCCTCTAATCTATAGACCAACCTCATGGATCAGCTAAAGTGCACGCCTGCCCAAATATCTATGTTTGAACTTTTGCGCATATCCCCGTAGCACAAGAAAGCCCTTGACCAAGAACTCCAAAATGCAGTTGTCCCAAGGGACATAACCCCTGAAAGGTTCCAAACCATGGTGAACCACATGGCTTCCAACAAGCATGCAACCTTCACAAAACATAATGTTCCACCGCACAAACCCTTGCATAATGATCCCTTGCACTTGCTCATCCAGGTTCACAAACATGCAATCCATAGAGTCCTCATAGATAGTGGAGTTGGCTTAAACATTTGTACTTTGAAAGTAATCAAACACTTGAGCTATTATGAATCTAGTATTGATGTCACAAGGATAATCAATATCAGGGCCTATGATGAAGAAGAAGAAAGGTCTTCCAAAGGTAGTATCATACTACCAGTCTGAATAGGGTCAATCATCAAGAACACCCCATTCCTAATCCTAGACCTAGAATTAGGATATAACATGTTACTGGGAAGACCATGGATTCACAAGATGAATGTTGTACCCTCCACATACCATCAATGCATCAATTTCCCATACCAAGAGGCAGAAATTGTTATTGAAGGAGATACAAACCCATTCCAATACTATAACTCTATCAAAAGCAGTAATAACAACCAAGTTCCTTTAAACCAAGAGGCAAGCATCCCTTCCACCTTAAATTCAATTCTGAAGGATGTCACAAGAAGAGAGGGGAAGATATCTATTACTGACAAAGGATGTGGTGAATACAACTATGAGGAAGCTTTTACTATCACCAACATGCCTCAAAACCCAAGGTCATATGGCATTCCAAAACCAATAACCAAAACTAAAATTTTGAAACCTGTTCTATTTATATGTCCACCCACCACCTTTTTCAAGTGGGGAGACATTCCAAAAGAGAACCCTTTTGATTTGGATATTAACACATGGTTGTATCAAGACCCACAAGACATACTTCAAGAACCCATACCCGTGTCAACATATGAAGCCAGCTACACAATGTTGCAAAAGTTTGGGTATGATGGTACGACTAGTTTGGGGGCAAGACAACAAGGTCTAATGAAAATTTATTTACTACCAACTTAGATAAATAAGAGATGGTTAGGATATGGGAAAAATAGAACCAGTCCTACCACCCGAGACATACCCATTGATCAAGAACAAGTAGCAGAGTTACAACAGGGGCAAAACCTGAAGCATGCTTTGATCAAAAATATGCTCCAACATTTATTGCCATATGAAGTGGTAACCTCTTACTCCTTATTAACCCTTAACCAAGCTATCCAATATGAAAAGGAAAGTGAGACATCTGATGAGAATTCTAGCATAATTGATTCCCATGAGTACAAGTGGAGATCTCTCCACAATTTTGAACCATCAATCCCAGAATATTCCCCTCATCCAGTCAGCACTATACACCTTAAGGATATTTTTGACCAATTAACCATAGAGGACCATCCATGCATTGATAATCATATCGATAACAATTAACTAGGTGGTGTTTCCACATGACATTCCCAGTTCATTAGAACCATCACCGTTGTCCCATTTAACCAAACAAAGTCATCTCACCACGAGGACCTTTGTCTATTACACCCAGAACTGATAGAATGGGATCAACAAGGACAACCTGATATAGATCTCTTTGAAAATGATGAGTCTATCATAGAATTCATGGGACTTAGAGAAGGAATTCCATTAGGGGACCACAATGTGGGTTTCTCTATTGACCTAGACAGATCAACATATTTTGGAGAGGAATCTCCTCTTTCTAGTTAAAAAATAAAAATAAAAAGAAAAAAAGAACAGTCAGTCAGTGAAAATTTCAAGGTTCTGTTTGACACAAAAAATGACAAAAAGACAATAAAAGATGTATCTTCTAGTGAAAACCTCACTAAGGTGCTAGAGGATGGAAAGGACCTCCTCCCTTGACAAAGGAAAATTCAGCATTGCTAGATGAGGAAACGGAAGAAGTCAACCTAGGTGATGAAAAGAACCCAAAGAATATCTACTTGGAAAAATGACTCACTCCATAGTAACAAGAGCACTTCATTAGCTTCTTCAAAGAAAAGGAAATAAACTTTGCATGGTCCTACTCAGACATGTCAAGTCTAGATCTAGAGCTTCTATTGCATCACTTACCATTGTTACCAAACACTAAACCTATCAAGAAAAAGTTGTGAAAGATGCATCCACATGTAGCATTACTTGTCAAAGAAGAGTTGAAGAAACTCCTAGATGTTGGATTCATACGACCAATCCCATACACATTCTGGATTTCTAATCTAGTACCAGTAACCAAGCATAGTGGTCAGATCTGCATTTGCACATATTTTAGATATCTAAACAAAGCTTGTCCCAAGGACAATTTTCCTTTACCAAAAATTGACATGATAGTAGATCTCACAACAGGACATTAGATGCTATCACTCATGGATGGCTTCTCAGGATATAACCAAATAATAATTGCACCAGAAGACCAACACAAAACTACATTTACATGTGCTTGGGGCACTTATTATTGGAATTTCATGTCATTTGGTCTTAAAAATGTGGGAGAAACATATCAAAGGGCCATGAAAATGATCTTCCATGGTCTCATTCACAAAATGATGGAGCACTATGTCGATGACATACTTGCTAAGTAAATTCTTAGTAAAGATCATCTACAAGTGTTGGGACCCATATTTGATAGAATTCAAGAATACAAAGTCCAACTAAATCCAAAAGAATGTGCATTCGGGGTCACCATAGGAAATATTTTGGGATTCATAGTGTCAAATAGAGGCATTTAAGTAGACCTAGAAAAAGTCAAAGCAATACTGGACATGCCACCACCAACCAACCTAAGGCAACTAAGGGGTTTACAAGGTAGGCTTCAATCCATAAGGAATTGCATTTCCCAATTAGCAAAAAAGTGCCATCCATTCCATCGTCTATTATACAAGGATGTGACATTCATATGGATAGAACAATGCAATCAAGCATTCCAAATATTCAAGGATTATCTACTGAAGACTCCCATATTGGTGCCACTTGTTCAAGGAAGGCCATTACTTCTGTATATCATGGCAACTGAGTCATCATTAGGAGTACTCTTGGCACAACATGATGACCAGGGCAAATAAATATTTATCTACTACCTCAACAGAACTTTGGTAGGCTATGAGCTCAACTACTCACTAATTGAAAAATCATGCCTCACAGTAGTCTTTTCTTCCTAGAAGCTGAGAAATTATATGTTGAGCCATCAAACCAAGATGATAGCACACATTGACCCCTTGAAGTATTTACTAAGAAAAGTAGCATTGATAGGATGACTCTCTAAATGGGTGATGATCCTAAGCGAATTTGATCTAGAATACATGGACATAAAATCTATCAAAGGGAAAGTAATTGTAGAACAACTAGCAGAGGAACCCATACAAGATCATCAACCTATAATATGTGAATTTCCAAATGAATCTATTCTTACAGTACAACTGAGAATAGATTTCTGGCAACTATAATTTGATGGATCATGCACAAACCATGGAGCATGAGTAGGGATAGTGCTCATTACCCCAAATAATGATGTGATCCCTATATCTTTCTGACTCAACTTTCATTGCACAAACAATATATCCAAGTATGAAGCTTTAGTCATAGGAGTAAAGACAACTATAGAATGGAGAATAAAGATCCTCAAAGTCTATGGTGATTCACAATTAGTCATAATCTAGGTAAACAATGATTATATGACAAAAGATGAGAAGCTAATCTGATATAGAGAGAATATGGACCAAGAGTTCAAAACAAAGTAGCAGATGTGGTGACTACCATAGCATCTTTGATCAACATGCCAAGCAATGGGACCATATTCTAGTTTCTGATAGAGAAACTCATGATACCAACACATCAAGCACCAATAATATAATTTGTGTGTGTCCTTGTTGGTCTTGAAACCCCATGGTACCATGATGTGTATAATTACCTCCAAAGTAGTGTCCTCCCTCCTAATTAGTCTAGGAACGAGAATAATTCCCTCATCTGCCAAGCCTCTAGGTACACCCCCTTCTCGCTTGTGCTCTATATAGAAGAAGTCTAGATGGAACGCTATTACAATGTCTCACTTCCATGAAATCTGAGAGAACCTTGTATGAGGTACATGAAGGTATTTGTGGAGCCCACATAGGTGGAAATAGCTTAGAAAAGAAGATCATCCACATGGGATACTACTGGCCCACAGTAGAGACAGATTCCAACAAGTATGTACAAAGGTGTAGACAATGTCAGATTCATGGAGACCTCATCCATGCACCAGCCCAAGAACTCAATCCCATCACTTCACCATGGCCATTTTCTAAATGGGGATTTGACCTAGTGGGTAAGATTACACCAACCTAATCTAATGGACATAAGTACATCATTATAGAAATAAAGTAATTCACTAAATGGGTGGAAGACATTCCTCTCACCTACATCACTATAAAGAAGATCTCCATGTTTATACTCAACAACATCATCTATCGGTATGGAATTCCTCAAACCATACTAACAGATCATGGTACACCTTTCCAAAATCAAGATGTTGAAGATCTTTGTAAGTAGTTCCATGTCAAAAAAGGTTTCTCTTCCTTCTACTACCCCCAAGGGAATGGTCAAGCTGAAGCACCAAACAAAACCATACTAAAGATCTTAAAGAAAATAGTCAATGAATTAGGGTGAGAGTGGCATTTATAGCTTAGTCCAGCACTATGGGAATATAGAACTAGCATGAGAACCCCTGCATGCACCACTCATTTCTCACTAGTATATGGATCATAGGCGGTTCTACCCCTCAAAGTGGAAATCCCATCCCTGAGAATATCATTGAAGAACCTCATTTTAGATTAAGACTACAGAGTAGCAAGGCTCAGTGAACTTGAACTATTAGATGAAAGAAGACAAAATGCACCCAACCACTTACAAGGCTATCAAAATTTCCTTAGAAGGAATTATCACAAGAAGGTGAGGCCATGAACCTTTTATGTAGGAGACCTCATCCTTATGGAGAATCAAAAGAACCAAGAAAAGAGGATGAAACCAGGAAAGTTTGAGCCTAACTGGCTAGGACCTTATGTCATTGTCACATCTTGCAATAGTGGGGCATACCAACTGGCAACACTAGAAGGAGATCATCTCCCAGGATACATCAATGGCATGCACCTCAAGAGGTTCTACACTTGAGGACTCAAGGATAAGGAACTTATCTACATTTCTAGAAAATACAAAAAAAATCAAAAGATACAAAAGGTTACCTTGGTGAAAACCTGGCAAACAGGCGCCTTGATGACAACAAAGAAAATAAAAAAGTAAAGAGAAACAAAATTGCTCTCAGTAAAATCCTAGAAAATAGGCACTATTGAGTAGGTACCTTGGTGAAAACCTCGCAAACAGGTGCCAAGTGTTCAAATCCGGCTTCACCATCAATGACAAAGATCAAAGCTTGAACACCCTACATGCAAGACTGGCTATCCAAGCTATTTTCAGATGCACAATCCCCTCTGAGGATCAGCACTTATCCATGGTTTGTATTGGTCCATCGAACTAGGGGGAAATTCTAAAAGTCCTGAAAAAATCCCTAAAAAAATTGTAAAACTCATCACAAAATCCTAAAAAGATCAAAATGTCCTAAAAAAATCAATCTTCCTTAAAAAAAATAAAAAATTGCAAAATATCAAAGTAATAAACCAACTTGGTTATCAACAAGAAAAAAGGGCAACCAAGCCAATCAATCAATGTAAAAATCATGAGCTTTGTGAATCACCACTAGGCCCATATGACACAACTTTATCATCTATCCAATCTATAAGCAAGAAAACTGCCGATCAAGCCAATCAATCAATGTCAAAACCATGAGCTTTGTGAATCAGCACTAGGTCCATATGAGATAGCTTGATCAACTATCCAAATGATCAAATTCAATTAATCAATCAACAAATCAATTGTCTTACACAGTGATGGATATGCTCAAAACCAAATAGATCAGTCTTATATGAGTCACCTATTCCTGAAACCAGACACAATCAAGCATCAGGGAATCAAGTCAATCAAGAGAATCAAGAAAATTAAGAAATAATAAACTGTTGACTAGGTCAGTCATCAGTCAAATGTCAGTCTATCTTTTATGGTTATGTTCTTACGCTACTCCAGGATCCACCAAATGAGGAGAGTAGCTATGATGGATCAAACCTTATTTTCTTTGATTATTGTTTATGGAATGTTTCATTTTGATTATGGGGCAATGATGATTTAGGATAAATGTGGTAGGTGATGTCACTATCTAGCAGCTGCATAGTTCTATGATCTGAGATTAACCCTGGGAAAGAATTGGACAAACATTTTCTGGTATTTGCTTGTTCATTACCAAAAGAATCATAGTGGTATCCAGATGGTCTGCATCTAGGTGTATTGGATTTCTATCTTGGTTTTTTTTTCTTTCTTTTGGAAATCAAGAGATCATAGTGGTATCTAGATAGTCTGTATTTGAGTGCATTGGATTCCTATCTTGGTTTTTCTTTTTTCAGATTGTTTAGAGAGTATAACGGTATCTAGATGGTCAATATCTGGGTTCATTTGCTTCTCTTTCTTTTCAAAATCAAAGATCATAGTGGTATCCAGATGGTCAATGTTTGGGTGCATTTTGATCTCTTTCTTTTCAAATCAGAGATCATAGTGGTATCTAGATGGTCAATATCTATATGCATTTGGATCTCTTTCTTTTCAAATTAGGGAACATAGCAGTATCCAGATGGTCAATATCTGGGTGCATTTGGTTCTCTTTCTATTCAATCTCTCTACTCCTTTCGGTTATCAAGAAATCATAGCGGTATCTAGATGAGTAATATCTAGGTGCATTGGATGCTCTTAAATTTTCATAATAAGGTGAAATGATGACAAAAATTGGAAAACACGGTAGCAACTTGGGTCACCAATCCTATCTATCAGTCCAAATCTATCAATCAATTCTAGAGATAATTTCCCACTAACTTTCTTCTAATTAACACATGCATTACTCAGATATTTTGTGTAGAAGTAGATTGAACTCATTCATTTATTTGCATAAGAAAATGACAAAAAAAGCATCTACATACATGATAATCATACTCAAATGCATACATATACATCATCATATAAATAGGCATTTCATAAAACACTATCCTACACACATATCTCAGTATAAAAAAGAAGTAATTCGTACATCTAAGATTTTGCATACAGAATCACATTGCATAAACATTTCATCATAAAAGCATCATCATGTAGAAACCATACATATAGAAATTAAAAACAAACTACACATCATATCAAATCATAAGCTGCATCTCATATAGATCTCAATATCTGAGTATAATGACTGGTTGCAAGTCTAAAAAAAAAGAAGGTGATCAACATGTATGTTAATAAATATCAGTATATAAAGATGCAATTATCAGTACAACATTAGAGTATATCAATGGAACATCACTACAAAAATGGTACAACATGATACAAAATGGATACTGAGTAGATCAACATGAGCTACCCCCACCCTCACTTCTAGGTGGAAAAGGGGGTGGCATATCAAATGTAGTCCTTTGTTGTAGACCAAGAGCTCCAATACCACTACTCTAAAATCTTTGAGCCCTACTAGACCACTATGATGTTGTATATCTTAGTAATTATTGTACAGAAGGAATAGTCACCTCATAATTTTGGTGCTTGTACTCAATCTCTCTCTTGGCCTCCCAACCTGATCTCCAAATCTGATCATGGGCATCCCTCAATGATAGGTCATGTACACTATCTAGATAGGCCTTCACATCTACTTGAGCATGTCTCTCTCCAACCTTAAATGCAGTAGCCCTAGCCTCTTCTATTGTAACCCTACTCTCCAAAGAAGTAGCTCATGCATTAGAAGAAGCTAACCTATCTTGCAAGTCAAATATATACTGCATCAATCTCTGCATCTCTGATGGATCATTATTCATCCCACCCATAGAAACATCCATCCCACCCTCCTCACCCCTATTTCCCAATCCCTCCTCTCTAGTACCCTTCACTACCTAGGAATTCTCACTGCTCTCACTACCACTAGTACTGCTACTGCTAGTAGAAGAGCTAAAGCCTACCTCCTTGATCTCAACATCTGTAATCTTCACATCCTCAGAAACTATCCTCTCCTCAGCCCTCTCTGGAAAAGTAGCACTAGTGTGAGGATGCACTCTCTTAACCAACAAGGGTGCCTCCTCCTCTAGAATGACACCCAACCCAACCCACCTCCCAATGCCATGACCACCCCTCACCCTCACCCTTCCACCAGCACCACTAGGACCAAGATCATCTTTTTCATCTCCATCATCTATCCCACCACTCCGACCACCATCTCTCCCCTGTCCACCATCCCAGACACCATCTCTCCCTTGTCCTATATCTCGGCCACCATTGTGTCCTCCATCATGACCACTAACCCATCCTCCATCCCTACCTCCCACCCTCCCACCATCTCATCCTCCATCCCTCCCTCCATCCCTTGCACCATCCTGACCTCCATCTCTCCCTCCTCTCTGTCTCTGGCAATGCCTCCTCATAATGGTACCAACAACAGGACAAGACACATCAGTTAAAGGAACAGGTTGAGATTGCTACCACCATGCATGATATTATGGGGTAGAGCATGCAAAAATAAAAATTTCAAACGTTAGTATCACATGGATGATAAGCATAAGTGACTAATCAAAGATATCTACTTCTAAGAGAGCATGACAAGAGAGATAACATCAAGCATGGGAAAATCAAAACATACACCTACATCCATAGTGGTTGATTGCCATGTCCATGCAATAGGAAGAATCACCATGAAGTACTCCATCCTTGTAGCATCAAGAGAAATGAAGGCACCCCAAAGAGTAATATCCCTTGATCAAAGAGCAAAGTAGGCATACAAATTAGATATATCCTCCCTCTCGCCGAATTGATGCAGCACCCTATCGATGTTGTGTAAATCAATAATGTGCACATGGAGGGTAACACAACCAATCAAAAATCTCCTCTAATGATAGAAGGGAAGGTGTTCATCCTCCCCATCCCACACAAGATAGTCCCTGTAAGATCTCTAGATAAAGTATGACATCATATCCAACTGCTATCGCCAGTACATCAGATGTCCCATATGGGACTATACAATGGATCCATCATACATGAATACATATGGTCTCCCTAGAGGAAGATCATGGGTGTCACGGGCCTACATACCACAATATGCTCCCATGCCTAGATCTGCAAGAGAGTAGTTCTGCATCCAAGAGAATTACCATCAACGTAAGCCGCATAAAACATATGGAAGTACATATGGGCCAACATATAGGGACCCTAGGCATATATAGTATGATCTCTAACCATAACCTGAAGAAAAAAATCAAAACCAACAAAAAACCCATGTTGGTGAAGATTAGGACACAAGATCCCACATATCAGACTACCTAACAGAGTAGACAACCTGTCTAAACCCATGTCAAACCTGGACCATAGGATATCATTAGGATCAAACATGACCAACTGATCCTGGGGTAGACTAGATAGCTCAGACAAATTAGTAATACCAAGATCTTGATCATATTCTACAAGGGTACCCTGGATGGGAATCTAAAGGATGTGATAGACATCCTCCAAAGTGACAGTGCACTCTCTAGTTGGAAATCAAAAAGTACAGGTATCAGAATGCCATCTCTCTAAAAGAGAAGAGATCAGAGAGCTGGAAGCAGTATACTAACCTGGAAGGTCTAGACTCCTGGAAACACATAATATTCCTAATATACTGCAAAATAATAAAAAATCCAATCATCAATATCAGGACAGAAACAAGAATACAAATAGCTACAAATGCATGCTAAAAATCAAAGACAAAGCGATTGTGGTACAAGACATGCAGTTGTGGTACATTTATAACAATTACGGGAGTCAAATGGAAATTGTGGCATATTTCATGCAATTATGGTAATAAACTTGACAAATGTGGCACTTTTATTGATTTTGAAATGCAATCGGAAATTACGGCAACTAAATAGCAATTACAGAAAAATTGCGGTCTATTGTGGCAACATATAAAAAATTTTAAAAAATAACTTTTTTGAAATGTAATAACTGGGAGCATTAATTACATAAGAACAACGCAACTCATCGGATGTCCTGCGCCAATTGGATGATGAAAATTCTAGAACCGATCAGAAATGTGCATGACTCCAGGAAGACCCACCATAGCTCCAAAATAGAACAGAAAGAAAAGAAAAATATGAACAAACTCACTCGATGATCCAGACCTCCGAGAGTGCAAAGTGACAAATGAAAGGCTCTCTAAGCTTTTTATAGGGGTTTCAAAAAACCCTAATTCCTCCAAGACCTCAATTTTATCATCCCGAACCCCAGAAACTTTAAAATCCTGTATAAGGAGCATATTCAAGTATTTTCACAAACAGTCAAATACCTAGATTAACAATTTACAGTATCAAAAAATTAACGCTCATGTCGCTAATTTTTTGCTCAAATTTATTGAGGGGGCATAAATACACCTGCTACCACCAGGGCAAGCTGGGGAAGGATCAAAATAGAGAATCTTTGACACACAAGCCACAATGCATCAAAGAGGGGCAAACGTAGACACCCTTAAATGGACATACTTATGACCTTACATTACAAACACTAATTTTCATCTATTAATTAATGGTTTTTTTAATCATCTATTTTCTTCTAATTTCATTCCCCAAATCATCTAATCAAAATCCCAAAATTAATTAAATAATTAATTAACCATAATTGATTAATCTTCATTAATTAATTAAATTCAATTTCCTAAAGTTTAAATTTAAATATTGAAACTTATTAATTAATTCTTCTAATTAAATTAATTGCATTCAATAATTCAATTCTAAAACCAAGAAGAATTCAATTATCTCACATATTGAGTACTTAAATTATAAAAATGAATTAAATATTCAATTAAATCCTTTCTTTAGTTCAAAAAAGAGAACTCTTGATCAGATCTCTGATTGCATAAATTACTCCACCTACCTCTTTAGTTGAAAATGGTAAGTCCAAATTACCTCTTTAGTCCGAAAGGTAACTCATAATCAGTTGTTCAGTTAACCAAACTTTATCTCCTCTCTCCAAGTTGAGGAGGTGGAGTTTACTGATGGCTTCTCCAGTTCCCTTTGATCTCAACCATTCATCCTCTAATCTCTCGGATTGATCTCAACCATTCATATCATTTCCATATTGTATATAATCAACCCTTCATAACTATTTGAAGGACCCAATATTTCAATCTTTTGTGCACCATTACTCTGTTTGATTGGTTCAAGTATAAAGCCTTCTTGCGATCAAACATCCAGGATTTAAAAATTGTCTGTGTCATTACTCTATCAGATTGGTTCAAGTATCAAGCCTTATTCTGATCATACATCTAGGATTTCAAGCTCACATGCACCATTACTCTATCAGGTTGGTTCAAGCATCAAGCCTTCTTGCGATCATATATTCGATATCATATTCTCCATGCTCCCAAGTCATAGACACAACCTACAACAATACTGAACACCACACAAACAACATTTCAGAAGGAATAGAGAGAGAAACAATAGAAGATTTGAGCTTTGTTTCTTTGAATTAGTTTGTATTCCTCCTTTATTGCTTGTCATTTTATTGATTCATAGTTTTTTTCTTAGTGGTTATTTTATTGATTTACCTCATTGCAAATTGGTGCTACTAACCCCCCTTGTTAACTCGAGATTCTGTGGAAACATATTTGATCTGGTGACAATACTATTCCATTTGATTTGCAAAATAGGTATGATTCTGGAAGTTGTATATCTAGGGATTAGTGCCTTGGCCATTAGACATGGTTGATTAGTTGACCAGACAGGAGAGACGTGTGATTGGTCTCTATAGCTTGTCCTTCCTTCTAGAGATGTCATGGTTCTAGATGAACTAGGGTCTTCTTATAGCTATGGTAGAGAAATGGCACTTTGACCATAATAAATTTCATTGGCCACTTGGAGAGATGATAATCACACCTGAGGATGTATATCAAATTTTTTAGGATTCTGACTCTAGGAGAGCGAGTCTATTATGATCATGTCTACGATGGAGAGGCTTGTAAAAGAGTGTTCATAGATCCTATGATCGGCGATGATAGCATTCATTGGGCATAGTTCATTTCATTTTCATGCCTTCTAGCAGTGCTTGGATCACTGATAGTGGATTCTTGCTACCTGATCGAAGAGGACATGGTTTTTCTGCTGGATGGGGTCACATTCTAGAGGATATGGTTGTAGAACCATGGAAAAAATTTTGGGGATCTTTCTTCCTGGCATAATTATACCATGAGATACGTGTTGTGGTATATAGATATGGTGTGACTCTTTTTGTAGGGGTAGTGTTACTTCAGCTCTGGACATGGGAGCACATTCCTGTTATGAGGCCGATTGCTAGGAGAGCACGTGATCCACACTAGCCATATGGATTTATATATGAGGGAGTGATTGTCCAGCCTCATCCAGGAAAGTTATAGTTCTAGTGATACATGCTTGATGATATGGATTAGGTGATATAGCGTCCATATATTGGTTGTGAGGCCTAGTGAGAGGATGATACATAGCTTCTCTACATTTTTTATCCTTGTTGGATGATTGGTCGATCTCCCTTGATCATTCAGATATTTTTCTTCTACTAAGTACTCACACAATTTGGAAGGACATAGGATATCACATAGGGATTAGCATTATATGAATGAGTATAGGATGAGATATTGATGTGGGGTCTACAGTTTGACTTAAAGTATGCCTGTGATGAGATCTACAGGATGGGATACATGGTTTGGTATATGCAAGAGCATGTAGATGATGCAGGTATGTCAGTAGATTATTCATAATGGTTCACATGACATAGATTCCCATGGTTGATAGATCCTAGTGAGCCCATTCCTGATATTGATGATCCTTCTAACGATGACAATGCCAGTGGTAGGGGGATATGTGGTCACAGAAAAAGGGCTCAAAAAGTTCCTCAGCGGGGTGGTGGTGGTGGTAGAGTGGGTGGCAGAGTCTAAGTGAGAGGTAGAAGGGTGAGAGAGAGAGTTGGAGGATTAGTGTCAAATATTCTCAACAGGTTCCTCCAGCAGTGTGGGGCTAGCGATGACAGAGAGTAGCTAGACAATCTCAGTTAGCATAGGCTAGATAGAGACATTAGGCTCTAGTGATTATGGTAGTTCCACATGTATAGGCTCTAGGTGCTCCATAGGCACCAGTTCCTCCATGGGTATTAAATGCTATAGACACATTGACACAGGATGTCAGGACTTTGTAGGCTATCATGAAAGCTATCAGTAGTAGGGTTGATCAGGTTGCTAGCATGATACAGCAATTTATGACCATGATGGCACAGAGGCCTAGTGTTGCTAGAACTAGTCAGATACCTCAGATAAATCCTATAGTACATCAGACAAAGGTGTTCCTGATAGTATAGATGGTACAGGTGGGAAAGGTGATGCAAGTGGTGTCCATGGTTGATTTATGATCCTTTTTTATATTGATGTACCATATGTATTTTGATCATGATTATGATGTACCTCTTTTATGTTTATGTATCTTTGATTATACATTATGACATTTGATTTCCACTGTTATGATGAATTGATTCTTGATTCCCATGATTATCTGATGATATATGAGACTTTCTTTGATGATATGATTTCTATATGATTTTATGATGCATTTACTTTACATGCCATGGATGCAATACCTTATATATGACATAGTTAGATATATGAAAAATGTATGCAAATTTACTTCTATATGCTTTTAATTTATGATGTATGAAATTCTAAATGGTAATGCAATGCAATGGACTTAAATGAATGCATGTTATTTTTTTATTTTGATAATGCAATATATATATGAGATGCACCTTAAAATGAATGATGAAATGCATATAATGATTTTGGATAATGTTTAATGCTTAATGATCTATAACTTGTAAATAATAAGGTTTAATGATTAATGAATGTAATGATAAATGCACAAGAAAGTCTCCTATAAATTATTTGAGTAATATATTGATGATCTAAACCCTCCTTTGATGATGTTTCTACCCCTTTAGTTGAGGAAAATCCTTTTATGCAAATTTACTCTAGAATGCAAATGCAACTAACTGTCATTTTTGCAAACAAATGCAAATGGATATATTTCATCATCGAGACTTTTTGAACCAGGAGCATGTACAACCATCACTGGTTGGATAACCACACCATGATGTTATGAATACTACTTTCATCAGATTTCAATCAGTAGAAACAAGTACAACCCTCACTAGTTGAAAAATCCAACTATGGGAGTCTGAATACCAGTTTCATCAAATTCAATGTTTCAATTGGATGTTGGTATTAAGATATAGAAGATCTAAGTATCCAAGCTATCTATTTGCATAAATAAACAAATATTGACTCTTCTCCATATGCAAATTTCCTTGATGACTCTTTGATGATCATGTCATTAGATGAGTTTACATATCTTAGTGAATCAACCTCCAGACAGTCACACAACAAGCAAGAAAAGATGTCATGCTTTTATTATCACCAATCTAGTCAAAACATCATCAATTTACTAAAAATACATGACTCAAGAAATCAAAACTCATTAAAGCTATAAGTGCTTGTATTGTTTGTCATTTTTCAAGTAGAACTCCATCCATTCTGATCTTTTAATTGTTTTGAAAATTTTTAATCCTGATAATAAGGTCACGAAAGGTCAAGGATCAAAGTGTCGAGATCAAATGTTTGGTTGAAAAATGATGTAAATCAAAGGTTCAAAGTCTATCTATTGAAGCTTTGATGCGCAAACTGTGACTCAAAGTTTGCCAGACATCTGTCAATTTGAAAATAATGCCCACAAGTGCAAATGAACAAAGAATAACCTAGGCAAAATGAAATCTGATGATGAACAAGGCTTGATAGAATGTTTCTCAGATACTTTATTAGGATTATACATAAATCATGGATGTAATGATAATGTATAAATGAGATGAAGAAATGCATTATGTACAAATGCAACTAGGCATGACTTAAGGGTCAAAAAGGCACCTGTTTACCAGGTTTTCACCTTCCTGAATTTATTGCTCTTTTTCTCTCTTTTTTTGCTTTTTTGCTACCAATGCGCCTATTTTATAGGTTTTCTTCAAGGCACTTTTTTATCTTTTTGATTTTTTATTTTTGATTTATTTATTACCAAGGTGCCTATTTACTAGGTTTTCACCAAGGTAACAATTTTTTTTCAAGATCCATATTTGAATGTTTTTGCTTTCTTCATGCTCAATTTTCCACTTTTTTCAAGACAATTTCCATTGTTTTTGAATTTCTTCGGGATCTTTTTGCACTTTTTTTTTATTATTTTAGGATTTTTTTTCATTCTTTTTGGATTATTTCAAGATCTCTTTTCAAATATACAAATAATGATGCTTTCTCTCTCTGATACTCTTTCAACCTATACACTTTAATCTAATTAGGTATAAAACCTCTTCAAGTGGATGCTATTGATAGGCTCTTATAACTCTTCTCCATCACAATCAGCTAGTCTATATGTACCCATACCAAAATAAGATGTAATGATAAATGAGCCTAACTAGTTTGCTTCCAATTTTCATTTATTTTCTCTTTCCACTTCATCCTTAGGATTTTCTCACAACACTAAATCCCCAAATTGAAATGTTATAGGTATGATCTTCTTGTTGTAATTCCTTGACATCCTATTTTGGTACACTTTGAGATGTTCATATGCTTGGGTTTAATGTTCCTGTAGAAATTTGAACTGTTGAAGTCTATTAACCCTATAATCTTCATCTTTTATCAACCCCTATAAAGAAACTCTTAAAGATGGGATCTCAACATCTAAAGGCAATACAACTTCTTCCCCATAAACCAATGAAAATGGTGTGGCTCATGTTGGTGTCCTTATGCTGGTTCTATATGCCCATAATGTTGGATTTAATTGAACATTCCAATTTCCTCCTAAATTATCAATTGTCCTTTTCAATATGCTGAGGATGTTTTTGTTTGTTGCCTCTGCTTGACCATTCCCCTAAGGATAATAAATGGAAGAAGAATGATGTATAATATGGAACTTGTCATAGAGATCATCCACATATTTTTTTTGAGTTGCTTTATTTTATCTATTATTATATCATGAGGAATGTCATATCTGCAAATTGTGTGATTTAGGATAAGCATAGAGATTTGCTTACCCATTGCAGTTGTCAAAGGCACAACTTCTACCCATTTAGTGAAATATTCAGTTGTTGTTATGATGTATTTATGACCATTAGATGAAGGTGGAAAAATAATCCCTATTAAATCAAACCCACATTGATAAAAGGGCCAAGGTGTGGTCATTGGGTATAAATATTGCACTAGCACATGGATCATGTTTCCATAATATTGGCATTCCTGACATATCTTAACAAAGTGAAAAGCATCCTTTTCTAGATTTGGCCAAAAGTATCCCATGTGAAGGATTTTCTTATCTAAGTTTAACCCCCTTGAGTGAGACCCACAGATCCCCTTGTGAACCTCTCATAAATCTAATTTTGATTCCTTATCCTCTGGACACCTAAGAAGCATTCTATCAAGACTTTTGCGATACAATGTGTCAAAAAGAATGGTATAATAGGAAGCTTGGTGAATAAAATGTCTCTTTTGATTACGGGTTTGGTCCTAATGTAAAATTTGGTTTTTTAGATAATTTAAAATAGGTCCATACCAAGGTGATTCATGTCCAACTAAAAGGCATATGATTTGGGAATCAGGAAAGTTGAATGCAGTTTTTATCAACTCTTCCACCAAGAATACATATCTAGTATTATGTTCTGGAATTTGAAGAAGAGAGGCTAAGGTAGCCATGACATCTGATACTCTATTTCTATCCCTTAGAATTTTCTCAAAAGTTATTAAGGAAAAATAATTTTTCCAATCATCTATCATTCTTTTATAGGGCATCAACTTGTCATATTTTATTTGGTAATCATCATTGATCTGATTTATGACTAGTTGAGAATCACCATACACTTGTAGTTATGTCACTTTTCATTCTAAAGCCATCTTGATGTCTTTGAATAGTACTTCATATTCCACAATTTTGTTGGTACATGGAAAACTAATTTTTTATGATTTTGGAATTATGTAATTTTGATGTGTAATTAAAAGAATGCCCACCCCTGATCCATGTAGAGTGTAGGATCCATCAGAATAAAGTTTCCATGTTTTGGCCTCCACATTAATTCTCTCTGAATCTAGAAATCCCACTTAAATAGGATTATTATCTACTAAAGGAGACTCTTCCATTTTATCATCTATCACTTATCCCTTGATGGATTTTCTATCCATATATTCTATGTCAAATTCACTCAACACCATCACCCATTTGACCATTCTACTTGTAAGAGTTGTTTTGCTAAGTACTTTAAAGGATTGATTTTATCAATAAGCTTGAGTTTGTGCACCAACATATAATGATTTAGATTTTGAGAAGTAAAAAATACCACTAAGCATGCTCTCTCAATAAAACTATAGTTGAGTTAATACTTGACCAAAGTTCTACTAAGATAATAGATTGCCTATTATTTACCATCCTTGTCTTCTTAAGCTAACAACACCCCCAAAGAATGTTATGTTGCTGAGATGTATAATAATAAGGGTTTATCCTTGATAGGTGGCATAAAAATAGGTGGACTCATCAAATATGTCTTCAATAATGCAAAAGCTTCTTCATATTGTTCATCCCACTTGAATATTGTATCCTTATGTAAAATTCTAGTGAAAGAATGACACTTTTCCACCAGTTGGGATATAAATATTTTTATAGATTGTAAAATTTCTTGCAATGATCTAATTTGGATTATGTTCTTAGGGTCCTCCATTTACATGATAGCTTGGAGTTTTTCTAAATCTACCTCTATCCCTTTTGCTGAAACTATGTAACCCAACAATTTTCCAGATTGAACACCAAATGCACACTTCTTAGGGTTTAACCTAACTTTGAATTGCTCCAATCTTGAAAACATATTCTATAGGATGTGTAAATGTTATTTCCTTTCATCTGATTTAGATAATATATCATCCACATAATCGTTAAGAAATGTATGCATCATATCATGAAAAATTGTAGTCATTGCCCTTTGATAAGTAGCTCCAGCATTTTTAAGGCCGAAGGGCATGACATTCCAAAAAAATGTACCTCATGGGAATGTGAAGGTTATTTTATCTTGATCCTCTAGTGATACATTAATTTTTTTATAACCACTAAATCCATCCATAAGAGAGAACATAGAGTGTCCTGCTATCAAATCCCCTATAGCATCGATACTAGGTAATGGAGAATGATCTTTTGGGCATGCCAAGTTGAGGTCCCAGAGATCCATGCATATTCTTATTGGTTTATCATGTTTTGAAACTAGCACAATATTTTATATCCATTTGGCATAAGCTATAGCCCTTATGAATCCCACTTTCAACAATTTTTCCAATTCTGCTTTTACTAGCAAGGCTATATGAGGATTCATTTTCCTTAAATTTTGTTTCACTAGCTTAAGTCTTGGTCTTACATTGAGGTGATGCATGATAAAACTTGGATCTAACCATGGCATATCTAAATAATACCATGCAAAGTTAACTTGTTTCTCCTTAGATAATTTAATGAAGTCTTTCCTTTCAACTGGAGTCAAGGAAACTGCAAGGTGTATGAATCTTGGATCTAAATTGGTGGCAATATTAACCTTCTTTGTTGGTTCAATCAATATAGGAGATATTTCTTCATCATTCTCTAGTAAGGTATTCAGTCTCTCTTCCTTAGACACCACATTTGGGTTTTCACCTTCAAAAACATCCTTTATTTTTACTCTTTTTGGGTCTAGTACTACCACATTGTGGTATTCACCACTAGACCATCTCATTATTTTATTTCTTTTCTTTTTTTCTTTTTCTTTTGGATTGAGATATTGGTCATTTTATTTCACAGATATTCTTTGATTGAATTTGATGGTGAAAGATGGTTTAATTGCATTGAGGTATAAGACCACAAAATTGTCATTGGGAATGTAGATTATGTCGTTTAGCTCATTTTGGTCCCAATCAATTAGTTCAGGGTGGATAAGGGATAAGGATTCATTGGGTAAATCTATATCCAAGAGACTTAAGGACATGAATTCATTAGAGGTTTTATACATTGTATCTCTCAAATATATAATGTGGGCTTGCTCAAGATGTTCCATAAAACTTAGATCAAAATCTTCTTCACTTGAGTCACCTTGGATCTCTATGGGATAAAACAATCATGGATTAAACCTAACATACGAATCTCCTAACCATGAAGGAACCCATGGTTCACCCACCCAAGGAATTTTATTTTATTTTTTTCCTAAATCCAATTCTTGAGAGTTACTTGGTACTTGAGTAGAACTTGATCCTTGATCCATACTAGATTGTTTTTCCCCTAAATGTTGGTGCATAGGTATGAATAACATCCACATCTTTTTCATGAAAAGAAGCCTTGAATAAAGAGTCCCATTCATATTTACTAGAGTCATCTTTACTTTCATTATCTATCATATAAATGTGTTGATGGGAATCTTTGAAATGGTTGGAGCCACTTCCTTATTCTTGATACCCTATTCCTTATTTTTCATCCTTAGATCTCTAAGAATTTTGTATAGGTTCTAGAATTCCTTTATTTCTAATGCCCAAGGGCCATGTTCCCTTATACATCATCTTTTTTCCTGATGTGAAAACCCTTTCCATATTGATGTGTTTGGATACTCACATTTTGAACCCTTTCTATATGGGTACTTGAAGCTTCCTCATCTTTGTACAACCGCTTTATAACTTCATTGTCATCTTCCTCTTTTGATGAGTTTTCACTTGCTCTTACAAAATGGGCATTATATTTTTTATTTGCATGAGCACTAGTTGGCATCCCATGTGATTTTGAAGAAAGGGGTAAGTCAAACAAAGACACAAAATATTCTCCCATTCCCTTTTTATGGATTTTGAAATGTTTGTCAAATTTCTTCATCAATTTATCCATCTTTTGATAATGTGTTTCCCGAACTTCCCCATTTTCCACCCTAGAGGGGTTTGAATCTCCCTCCTCTTGATTTTTAATACTTAAATTACCATTTTTTTTACTTTCATCCACAAAATTAACCTTCTCCTTTCCCTTAGTTGATGTAGATGTGTTATCTTTGTTTTGATTTGAGTTAAGTACCAAAGTGGAACTAGGACCATCTTCTTGTTTTTCTTCTCTAGGATAACTTGGGGTAGCCCCTTCACTATTATGTGGGATGAATGTCTCATTCACAATTTTAAAAATATTGCAATATGTTGACGAGACTTTGTGACCGGGTCCGCCAACAGAGGTAAGTTGTCACCGAATACCGGGGTACTGGCTAAATTTGCCTGAAAAGGTTGTCCAGGGAAATGAGATTCCCTGGGCCTCCAAGCACGTGAGAGTCAGGTCTCGACAGTGCAAGGCTCATTTGGGAGATGTGACTATTTTGTTTGAGGGGGATAGCTGGTTATCTTCAACTCATCTTCTTCAGGGATTCAAGTAAGTGGGGTTTCCTACAAGCACACATTTATTTAACAAATAAACTTCAAAAGATACCGTAGAGTTAGAAAGATTTCATATACCTATAGTTATGCTAAACATTCAAGACATCAACAATGCTCCAAAGCACTACACTAAATACTGAAGAAATATACAACCATCAGTTCATATTTCATCAGTAGCAAAGGAAAGGAGGTTGTTAATCTACTTTAAATATCAGAGCAGAGCACATGAAGAACACAAAGCATAAAATACCGTCAACCCAGAAGACAAAATGCTAACAACATCATCGAGAGAAATCTTCCTTCTTCATTAACATCTTTTCTAGCAACCACTGGTGCATGGTACAATGGTGGTTCCAAGGGAGCATCTAACTATTGAAAGCTTAAACTATGGAGCATTGAGCTCTGCAACTAAGAACTGAGAAAACCAGACTTCTATTAGCTATGGACTACAAAATCATCAATTTTGCTGACCCCTAGAATGAGGTTAGATTTATTATTTATACACATCATTTGACCTAAACCTAAACCTAACTTATTTTACACTTTACAATATAATACAATATCTGGTGGCTAGTACTACTTGCACCACGCTACAAAAAACCTCGAGATGAAGAAGGTCTGACATGTCAGAAGAATAAAGCAAGAAAAGTGGAGTGGAAGAATTGGCCTCGAGAAGAGAGCTAAGAAGAGAGTGAAGAAATCTGATCCCCCAAGGATCGAGGCTACATGCCTCATAAATGGGAAAGCAGTGCCCTGTCTCCAATGTGCTAGGTGTAACATTGAAGCAGCGCCTTGGGAAGACCATCTATCAGAAAACCTCTTGTTGAGATAACATGACTTGTTGTGGTTACCCACCTTCTGAAAACCTTTATTAACTGCCTTGAAAGTGACCGGTTGGCTTTGGGAATTGGGACATGGGTCAATTAAAGAATACAAAAATGTAGGACCCAGAATCTTGGGATCCAGGAACCCGCGCTCCAAAAGAATGAATGAATATAAAAACAAATCTTTCACTGAACATCTCTGGAAACTGGAGGACTTCATTACTCATGATTTTTCCCAAGCCTCAAACACTTGGCCTATGATTTCTTCATCTATACTTTGGATGTTATCCCACCGACTGTAGAAAGCCTCCAATGCCTCCTCAACTTCTTCGACCACATTCCAGAATTCATCCACCATCTTGATGGCATCGTGTGATTAGATCATTATTTTTGATAACCTGGATAACCTGCCCTGGTCAAAATATTTGGCTGGTAGATACAAGGACTCCATTCACTCATCAAACTCATTGAGGACATAGTCCTCCAGGGTACATGTGTTGGTGGTGAAGTGATTGAATTGCGATACCCCAACCATGAATTTTTCAAATAAGCCCAAGGGATAGTAGGTTGCTATCACCTTATCTTTGAGGGTCTTAACTAGTTCCTTGCATACCTCAATCTTGAGGACAAGTCTGGAGTACTGGACTTGGAGGGAATCATATGATTTGTCTCCCAAAAATCTGAACTCTGTGGTGACTTCTTCACCGATGTTGTAGATCTCGTCTAACCCAGCCTTCCACTTTTCATACTTTTCCAGATCTTGCTCCCATATAATAGAGGAGCCTTTTTCCTGGTTGAGAAGAGAACTGACCTAGTAAAGGTCCAGGAGGGACGCCGCTAGAAATTGTCTCATTGCAGTCACTTGCTCGGTGGCCCACCCATCCACAGCCTGTGCTTTCTTCTTCATTATCCACAGAGAATCCATGTCGCCCTATGCAAGCGGAAATCCAGAGGAAGGGGTTCTGGGGTGGACCTCTAACAAGGGTTGTGTTAGTTTTTCCAGAAGTGCGAGGAGATTGGCATTTTTTTCTCTTTCCTCTTGTATCTTCTGGCCCTACTTTATGTACCTAGCCTCTATTTCCTTGGTGGCTTCTTTAAGCAAGTCTAATTCACCTTGCTTATCCCTCTTCCCCAATGCTACCTCTATTATGTTATAGTCTTTGGGCCTTATGGCCGCTGCATCTGCATCAAGAGGGGGTGTTGCGATGGTTGCAACTATAATACCGGTGGGACCAGTCTGGAGAGTATGGACTGCCCGTGCCTTCTTGGGCTTCTTAGCCTTTGTATTCCTGGCTATCATTTTGGAAAATGAGAGTGGAGAACTTATGGCCACCGCCAGGGCTTTCCTCTTAGATTCCACCAGCCATTGGGGTGGTTGGGGTAGCTTCATTATCAAGACCTGTTCATTAGGATTCCTTTCATAATCCAGTGGTGCATTCCCAAAATCTACATTATCTTCAGGCTCCTTTTCTTGCTGTCATTCTGGTTCTTCTTGTTCCTATTCCTCTTCACATTCTCTGGAACCCTTAATGTTTTCCACCATGCTAGCATCTTCTGTAGCATTATCTAGAATCTTTTCTCTGATCTCAATCTCTTATGTATTTTTAGGGACTTCGTCCATCCTGGTGCCAAATATTTCTTCATTCTCTTTATCCGGGACCTCCTGGTCCATTTGATGCTGCTTCTCTTGGGTCACATTGGCCTCCTCTGTTGGAGTGTTCTCCTCCATCAGAACATCCTTCGGAGGTGGGTGAGGTCTCTGGCTAAAATTTAGCAAGGCAGCTGCCATTACTCCCTCACTGAAAGTGCTCCAGGGCACTTGGTCACCCAGAGTTACAAAAGGCGTTTGAAGTGTGACGGTTGGAGGTACAGTTGTTCCCTCGGGTCCAAGTTCTTCGACCATCAATTGTACATTTGTGGGCTTCCTTGGTGTGTTCTCAGTCTCTTAGACCGGTATTTTCTCCTGCTCAGGTCCCGTTTGTATTTCTTCCTGAGCCTCTTGCTCTGATGTATCTTTCTCTTCTGAGATCTATTTTTCCATGGGGGCCTCTTCTTTGTCCTGAGCTGTGATCTCCTCCACCGCATGACTTATACCATGCTGAATCTCTAGGATCTCATCCACCAAGAAGGTGTCATCAAAATCATCATGCGGGGGTGAGGAGTCTGAGATATCTTCAAGTTTGGCAGAGTCCAAACTTACATCTACAGGGGGTATCTCTAGCAAACCAGGGGCGGCAGCTACGCTGGGTGTGGGGGTCACCATTGTTTTCTTCTTCCTTATGAGTGAAGCCCCAATATGTATAATGTTAGTAGACTCTACCTTAGAAAAAGTCTATCTGGTCATCATGGCTGCCAATGAGGAGGACCCCATCGGGTGAGTGAATGCCATTAGAGTAATAGGGAGACTGGCAGCTACCTGCATGCTTAGTTGCTGACTAGTTAGCTTTTTCGACTCCATTTTTATATTCAGGTGGGCCATCAGAAGTGTAGGAACTTGGGGAGGCACCTTGGGAACTAGGGCACCCTCTTTCCCTTTCCCTTTACTCATGCTTGCTTCAACGGGCATGGTAGATGAAGAAGTTCTAGCACTGGATGAAGAGGGGATGGTCTTCTTGACTGTTGATTTGTTTCAGGTGCTTTTAGGACACACCAGGGCAAAGTAATAGTGACTTGCCTCTAAAATGGGGTGGCTTACCCCTTCAATGGATAGATCCTCTGGGATGGCCCAGTCCACCAGAGGAAGATCCTATTTGTCTAGCCCTTGTCCTTTGTATGCTGGATCCTCCAGTGACCTGTCATCCTTAAATCCCTTAAGGAAGGTCTGAACGTCTAGTGCTTTCATGAGCCCCTTGCTCATCCTTGTATTTTTTCAGGCCCAAAGATAAAAAATGTCTTGGTAGTCCGCCCAAAAGTCTTCAATATCTACTTCATGCAGCTCGGATTCCCAAGGTAGTGTTGTGGCAATCTTGCCACGGGGATCATAATTTTTCCAGGCATGGTGGAATTCCACCAGCCCCAAGCTCTTCAGTTCATTATCTGCCTCCCAGGCTGTGGTGAGGCTACATGTGTAATTCCCACAAGAGAAAGGGAATGGGACATTGATGACCTTCTTCAATGTGAAGAAGGTGTGCAGATCCATCATCTGCCTGCAAAAATATAAAATAATAATCTTTTCCCCGCAATACCGAGGAAGAAGATAGGGCTTCCCATTGAAGCCTGTCACCCTAATGTAGGTGTGATTCTAGAACTAAATAAAATATTGGCTATAAGAGCTGACTAGAGTCATTTCCACCTATGATAATCTGTACCTAAAATCCTAAGTAAGGGTTAAGATATTATGGTAAATGAACATGTCATTTACCTGGCAAAAATTTAGAAAATTGAGCTCCCATTGTAATTAGGGATAGTGATCCCATGGTATGACCTATCCTGGACCATTTCTAAGTTCTCCAGCAATTCCCAAACCTAGAAAAGCTAGCCTTTGTTGTGCTAACACCCACAACACATATCAATTCATATAAAACTAAGAGGTCTGGGCGATGGTCCTCATCTGTGTATCCATGTGGTTGGCTATGATAGCCGCCCAGTTGAAGGTCTGGTTGTGTGTGGTGATGTAGTATAGAAAATAATACATCCATACCAAGAATTCTCGGGTGTGGGGCCATCCAAAAATCTTGCATAAAAATATGATGCCTACTTGAATGGGCTCCTTAAAATCCCCGCGGGGAATTTCCAACTTCATTCTTTTGTGGTCTCTCTTTTGAGACTTTAGCCACTAATTGTTGAGATGTTGCCAGGAAATAACTTTGGCCTCGCCGAATTATTTTAGTGAGTCAACTCAGGTGACGATAGTGAACCCAATGGATTGAGGAATCCCCAACTCGAAAGAAAAGGTTGGAGCATCCAAGGTGATGATTGTGGCAAGGTATTGTAGTGGCTGGGGATCCGGAAGTGGGAGTGTGCGAGTAGGTGCATTGTATAGTATTTCCAATTGCTTTATTAATTTTGGTGACTGCACCGAACATGGAAAGTTTGTTGCCTTTATGATGTCGGAGGCGTCCAAGCAAGTGGCCATTTTATTTCCGTCAGCCTCTAACGTGTAAATTGTCTAGATCAGACCTTGCAATTTGGCCCAAGTTCCAGGGTCCGTATCTATTATTTCCTGGACTTTGGAGTCCACCTTGGACCCTGCAATAGCTCCCTCCTTTGGATATTTGGAGGTTAGGGATAGCTTCGCTAGCTTTCTTTCCATCTTTGTCTTTGTAGCTGCCTAGGTGGAAGTGGTAGGTAGTTCTAGACTATCAGGAGGGGCAATAACGTCAGACATCTTCGATCAATTTATCCACAACCTGCAAGACCGGAGAACTCTTAGGACATATATAAAAATAAGTTACCACTCCAGGAGATTCTTCCCCAACCCACACATGTCAAACAAGTGTTAGTGCATACATCAAAAGTTCCAGAGTATCTAGAGTGAACATGACTTAGAATTCTGGAGCATGTTAACAAGATGGTAGGAAGAATCGGAAGACAAGGTCCTGCTGAAGGTCTGGAGTCCGGACCACTTAGCCATTGCCGATGTGACTGGAAATAAGCCATACTTTGGTCAATGTGTGTTGGCACGTCATCACATGGAAGGCACCATAAAGGCATTGAAAGCATTAATTGAGACAAGTGGGCCAACACGGGGCAAAATGAATGCCAGATTGGACATATTTGAATGCTCACTCTATTTGTTGTATTTCCTATTTTTGCTAGTTCTCTTGTTTTCTTGTCCCGCCCTCTGTAAAATTTTAGGTTTTTATGTCTAAACCTTGTCCAAATTTCAAAAACCCTGAAAAGCCCTAAGTCTTCCAAGTGTTAAAGGATGAATTTTAAACCCTAGGCCATGCCTTATGTTTCAGCGTTACCTTTTTCATTCACTTAAGGCATGTGTTATAAGTTGGGTCGCCACGTCGCATTACCCCCAGTGAATATTCCAAAGCTCTTCTTGACTTTGCTTTTTCCTTGTGTCGTGTAGTCTCATTCAGAATTAGAATATTCCTTCAGTGTTACGAGACTCAGTGATCTCTTTCAGTCAGGTAGTCGCAATATCTTCATGTTATAAGCTTTGTAAAGGATGGGACCCACTGATAGTCGGGTAATCGCGGAAGATTTCTCATAGTTATGAAAAGGTTCTCAGACTTTGTGATTACTTCATGTCGCGTTATCGCCAGATCAAGCCAAAGCAAATAGTTAAGTTTTCCTTCAGTCGCCTGGTCTCGGAATAGAGCAGCGGTTAAGAGATTTCAGTTCAGACTACGCGACTAACCGTCTGTGGTTTACAGTGAAGTGTAGTCAGGATGTTTCCAGAACAGGATAAATGTTCAGTTTTCCAATATGCAGTAAGAGGACAAATGATTGAGTGACATCTATCATAAAGTAAGTGGGTAATTGTGTGATTGCCAGAAAGAAGAAGTGGATTCAGCGACTTCGAGACTTAGGTTCTTTACCCTTAGTCACGGTGTCTGGAAATAACTTAAGGGTATATAAGGAACATATAGTGATTAAGCGCCAGCTGTCAGATGAAAGAAGAAGAAGATCCAATGGCAGTCGCGATGTCTGGAAAGAAAAGTGCCCCAGGGAAAAAGTCCTTCCGACTTGGTGATTAGGGTATGTCGCGAAGTCGTCAAAAGAAAAGAAAAGGCGCATATAACCTGTTAAGGTAAAATTGAAGGCTCAAGATTTGATTCTGCGATCAGGCGTCTAAAGGTTGTCGCATAGTCTTGAAACAAAATGTAAGCATTCAGCGATAGGGTGAAAACCGTAAGGGTTAGTAGTAACGGCTAGTCACGAGGTCTCGAAAAGAAAGATGAGTTAGTCTTAACTCCACGCGACTATGATTTTAGTTTTGTCACCTAATCGCCAGATGGTCACTTGGGTTAGCCAATGTTAAGAAAGCACATTGTCGCTAAGTCTCACGACGGAACCATGGTTAAAGATAGAGGCCCGTGACAAAGAGACTTAATGCAGTCACGTGGTTGTTTGATTACAAGATCTGAAAAATGGCGGCAGTTTCTTGATGTGACAGAGTAAATCGCTCGGCAACCAATCACAGGCCCGTATTTTGATCACAGTGCAAAAAGGGTAGCTGAGATGTATGACAGATAATGAATTAGAA
Source organism: Thuja plicata (assembly GCA_018584345.1). NCBI lineage: Eukaryota > Viridiplantae > Streptophyta > Pinopsida > Cupressales > Cupressaceae > Thuja > Thuja plicata. The sequence goes on along the minus strand of MU224832.1, from coordinate 5,379,200 downwards.
GGTGACATGTCAGCTCTCTTAAACATTTTATGATTTCTCCGAGGATTCATATTTGAAAATTTGATTTCCTGTCAACTTCAACAACTACGGCTAGGTTTTTCAAAGTTCACGGCATGGAAAATTAATGGCAGAACTGATGTTTCTGAATTATGAGTTGTGTACTCTGAATGACGGCTATAAGGAGTTGATGGTGCTTTCATTCTCTTTCACCGTGCTTTCAAGTTTTCAAAGCCAAGTTGCTGATTTTCAGGAAAGTGATATTTTGAGCAGTTTGCAGTGTATCCAAAGTGATCAGAGATTTCTAAAATTACAGAAGATTGTGCATAGAAAAAATAGCTAATATTGGAGATTAGATTTGTTTCAATATCGGTAAGAGAAAAGAAGATTTAGGGTGTTGCAGATATGAGCAGAGCTATGAGCGTCGCTTCAACAAGTGGAGGCAATGGAGAGGAACAAAAAGGAAAACTAAGTTACTCTGATGATTTTCTCCATCTTTTGCCAGGTTCAACACAGAATAAGAAGGCCAATGCTAGTGTCCTCCTGGATGAGTACAAAAATATTCAGGATGCTGTGACCCTGGGCACAATGGGTTACTCTCTTTTCACATATTTCTATAAGAATTCTGATAAGCCCATCCCTATTTCAAACCCTTGGACATGTGGTCTGGCTAGGTTGCTTGTTCCTGATGTTTTCTTAGATGTAGACCTATTTCTTGACCTAGCAAATCACTATGATGCCCTCACAAAGACCATCAAAAGGGATGATGGCACTGCCTTTCTAATTTTGAATAGAAACTCATCCATGCAAGCCTTTGGCTTATTCAGCACCATGTCTACCAAAATTGACATGACAAGGCAGGAAAGGAGATACAGTTCTAAGCCTGGTATTGCAAAAGGCTTATTGCAGAAGCATATGTTAAAAGAACTGAAAATTACTTAGGTCCTATGGTTGAGCCCTATCCATATTATTACAAGGACCTACACTTCTACATCAAGTACAATGCTTATGCCCTATGTAGAGTGCTAGGGATAGGTGGAGATGTAGAGAGAATCAGTTCTGGCATCTTAATGATGGTATTAGACCTGCAAGAAGTGCATTCAAGCAATAGTTATGATTACATTCAGCATATAATTGACGAAATGCATGAGGGTTTTGTTGCAACGCAGAAGAGATTAAAAAATCCTAAGGAGAAGGAGCCTAAATTCTTGCATTATTCAGTCCTGATGCACCTTCTCTTATATTTCAATTTTGTAATCATGGATATGCATAACTTGTC
>MU224832.1:5351569-5366263 GCA_018584345.1 Thuja plicata | reverse complement strand
GGGTGAAGGGGTTAGTTGGGCTCTCCATTGTAGTGAGAGTCTCTTCTCTTGGAGAAGAGGGATAATTTCATGGAGTATGGGCTCCATGAAGCCATGTTAGAAATATTATGTTTTGGCATAGAAATGGTCAATGTGTATATGGAAGGAATGTCAATGTAGCCTTGGAGAGGCATGGAGAAAAAACTCTTGTTGATAAATTTGGAAATTGTAATGGCATTCTCCTCCTTGGAAAATCCCACCTTCACCCTACTTCAAAGGGTTTGTAAAACTCATTTGTGAGACCTTGATTGGGAGTTTATTGTTATTTTTGTGCATATAAAATGTTGTGAGAATTTGGATGTGAAATCTTGTTTAGCCTTGGTTCTCCAAGCTCGGGGGTGGCCTCCTTGAGGCCTTGGTTGGGAGGTGAGCTTCCCATGGTATCCCTTATAAAATTTGCAAGTTTTTGAAGTCATGAAGATGGTGCAAGAAGCTTGAAAGAAATCTCTATTTGGGGGTAGTTGTGTGTAAGCAACTTCAATGTTGCATAGTCACTCTTGTATTAAAATTCATTTTTGTTAATTATTGTATTGTTCAATTTTGAATATTCTCAAGCTAGATGTAGAGAGATTTCCTTCTTTATATAATTATTTATTAAAAGAAACTATGTTGTGTACCAGCCAAGTATTGAGTAAATTTATCATCTTGAAGATGTTGAAATGTAGATTGTAAGATTATCATGTTGTAAAAGATAGAATCCTTAGTTCATGAATATTGTATTTTAATTCCTAAAAGAAAAGAAGTTAATTATCCATGTAGAGAAGGATAACCAATATTGAAAGAGAAGAAAAATATTATAGTTTTATTCCCTACAATCTTAAGGAATTTTGCATCTTGAAACCTCCATAGATTCAACTCTCTTCAAACAAAAAGAAAAAAACTCCATTTCAATTGCAGCTCTTGAGAGGAAGAAATATCCTTGCTATCAAAAATAAATCAAAACTAGTTAGTATAATAATATGAAATTCAACTAATATTATTAGTCCTTATAGTATATTTCTCAATAAATCTATCCTAATGCACACTATGATCCTTTGCAAAAATTGAACCAAGTAAATCAAAATGGAAAAGCTTATATCAAACAACGCCCATAGCACTTTCCAGATTTAGAGAAAAAATGCTCTTAAAAATTTATATGGGAAAGGAAATATTCTCTTTACCATAGATAATATTCCTTTCCCAATGTGATTTACCCTTAATTAAATTCGTAATCTAATTTCATTAACAAAATTAGGGTTTTACTCCTAAACTCTAAAATTAACCCACCTTTACCTCTTACCTTTTTTCCTAACCTTTTTGCCTAAACATTGGCTTGTACTAAGTTTAAAATAAAATAAATCACTTTATCAAAAGGGGCTGCACTACTTGGGATGCTCCACCCTTTAGTGTTTTAATTTTAATTGGTATTGGAACCATTTATCAATATTATAATTAATCATTTTAAATGGGTACTTAGCATTATTTGTTTAGGTTAATTTATTATTATGAGATTTGTGAATCTAATTATTAGGTATTTTTGTCTAAAGTATTGATTAGTCTATTTGAGAGACGGATTTGCTCAATTGATTCAGTTGTATAGTTAATGTTAAATTTTAATTTATTATCAAAATAAAGGGGGATTATATTACTCGTGTTCAAGGGGTTAGGGGTTATGCTCGATTTCAATTAAAGGTTAATTTAAATTTTGAATTAGAGGATATTTCAAATGTCTAATAAAAAGGTTAATTTAAAGTTGTATGTTAGGAATTGATGGATTAGGAATGCATGTGTTTTCATCATAGGGGAATAATTTTATTAATGATGTTAGTAGGTTATGAAATCATATTTGATTTCAGCTATTGGATTTAATTAATAGTTGTTTGGTATAGTGAAATTATTATTAAATTTTAATCTTGTCAATTGTTAAATATTTCATGTAGGTTGTTTAATAGGGAGTAGAATATTAATCTAACTGGACTTGAGCTAGTAGTTAATGTTAACTGAAACTAGACTTGAACGGATTAAGTTACAATCTGGGTTAACAGTTAAGTAAGAATGAGGGAAACCTAGATCAACATATGTTCATAAACCACTAACTACCATCATGATTCTAAACATGGAGTCAAAGTTAGATCAACCTGAGTTGAGTATTCATATAACCCGAGGAACAAGTTGATGCCCAGTTCTACATCTGTTTGTGGCATGATCCTTATTCAGTCTATGTATATACCTTGTAATTCAAATGTTAACTCTATTTTCTATCACCTTTCCAACTCAACCATTGTTAGTTGTACATACTTATGTGCTTTTAAAAAAAAATTGTGTGTGTTTTGCCCTAGTTTTGAGCATGACATTTTGGTATCAGAGCCAAGGTTTTGAAACAAGGAACCTAACCCATTATGTTTCAACTCATTCAAAACTTAAGCCATTGTGTAGGATGTCTATGGTTACCAGAGTTAATCGATGAGGCAGAGGTCATAGAGCTCCCTGTGTGGGTGCAGGACAGGAGGATCCACCTCCTCCACCACCTCCACCACCTTTGAACCCTAACTAGGATATTATAGATATTCTCCTAAATCAAATTGGGTTGATTCAACAGAGACTACCACCCGTAGTTCAGCAGCAGGTTCCTGAAAGGGAAGCACATGTTTCAGAGAATGGGAGAGCAGTTAGCAGAGAGAGGAGTAGGAGTCCTCCACCCAGGTCTGTTGAGGGTCATGATGATCAAGAGAGTGAGTCAGTTCATCAGGTTGATATACCATGCGAGCATGAGATACCTACCAGGGAGAGACCCCCTAGAGATGTTGGAGATGAAATCTGAGATTTATTATGACTCTAGCCACCCTTGTTTTTGGGATCCACTGATGGGTCAGTAGCAGAGGCCTGGTTACAGAGTTTACAGTGATGTTTTGGATTGTGCCCTTATGGGAGTAATCTAAAGGCATGACTAGCAGTTCATCTCCTACGGGAGAAGGCTTCCACTTGGTGGGAGTAGGAGGTGTCCATAGGTAGAGTGAGTATTGACACACTCACTTGGGAGACTTTTGTGGCCTATTTCTGTGAGAGATATCTCTCTGAGAATTTCAGACAAGAGACAGATAGAGGAGTTCCATGACCTCCAGTAGAGAGGCCTCACAGTGAGCCAGTATGAGAGTCATTTTCTCGAGCTCCTTCCATATGTTGATTACATGAAGGACAAGAAACTATGTATTCACCATTTCATTAAGGGACTTAATATGTCTCTTCAGAGCACAATGCGCCTTACATTCCCTACCACATTCAAAGGAGCAGTTGAGATGCCTCTTGTAGCCAAGGATATCCATACTAGATAGGAGTCTTGAGATTGATCTTAGCACCAAAAGCCCTCTTCCCAGCAGTCAAGATAGTAGAGACCCCCTTGGAAGGGGAAATAAAATCATTCAGCAGGATCCTTTAAGGGTCAATAGTCTCAGTAGCAGAGATCCCAGTAGGATTCCAAACAGAGGCATTCATAGGGTTATCAGGGCTCTAAGCCCAAATAGTGGTAGTCTCAGGGCCCTAGACAGAATCATAGGACACAGACCCCTCAGACATAGTCAGCTAGGACTCAGTAGTCCTCTAGGGGTGGATACAGTGGTTCTAGCAGGACCAGAGGATCACAGTAGCCTAGGACACAAGGAGTACAGATTTAGACCCGTGGACCATGTTACACTTGCGGTGGTATGGGTCATTTAGCGAGAGAGTTCCCATAGGGATAGTCAGCTAGTGGTCAGAGAGGGGCTACCTCAAAGCCTACAGTTGGAGATATGGGTAGATCCCATAGAGTTTTTGCAGCGGTTGATAACCACTAGGCTGAGCACTAGGCCATGGTCATTGAGGCCACTGGTATGAATCAGGGTATCAGTGTTTCTATCTTATTTGATTTAGGAGTCATAGAATCATTTATATCTCCCTATGTAGTGGAGCGTTGCGGGCTAGTGGAAGTTAGACAGGATGTTGGTTGGGAGGTTGAGTTAGCTTCTGGATCTAGAGTCTCCATTAGTTCCTTAGTTCGGAGTTATCAGATTTAGATTGGAGACCTTATCATGATGACTGATCTCCACAATACCCCTTTAGGTTCTTATGATGTAGTCCTTGGCATGGATTGGCTATGTTCCCATAGCACCAAGGTGGATTGTTGTCAGAAGAGGGTCAATAATGTTGATGATCATGGCTATGGTGATGTTTGGGGTACTAAGACTCGTATCCCTTCACATTATTTCCACTATGCAGCTTAGGCGGTGCATGTGGAAGGGATGTCAGTTATTTGCCATCACCATTAGTGATAGAGAGGAGGATTCAGGAGGGGAGCCTTCACTCAAGGATTATCCTATTCTTTAGGAGTTTGCAGATGTATTTCCTACCAAGCTACCTGGTATGCCCCCACTTAGGAAAATTTATTTTTACATAGATCTTGTACCAGGAGCTGAGCCAATATTTAGAGCACCGTACAGGATGACCACACATGAGCTCAATGAGCTCAAGATTTAGTTAGAAGATCTCTTGGAGAAAGGGCATGTCCAACCTAGTGTATCACCTTGGGGTGCACCTATGATTTTTGTGAAGAAGAAGGATGGGTCACTTTAACTGTGCATTGATTATCAGCAATTGAATAAAGTAACAATTAAGAAAAGATACCCATTTCCCAGGATCAATGATCTATTTGATCAGTTACAGGGTGCCCGAGTGTTCTTGAAGATAGATCTGAAGTTAGGGTACCATCAGTTACAGATTGTGGGAAGTGATATCCACAAGACTAATTTTTGCATGAGGTATGGTCATTATGAGTTCACAGTAGTGCCATTTGGCCTCACGAATGCTTTAGCTATGTTCATGAGCCTCATGAATGGAGTATTTCATACATTTATGGATAAATTTGTGGTAGTATTCCTCAATGATATTCTGATATATTCTCGTAATGAGGAGGAGCATGAGGAGCATTTGAGACAGGTTCTACAGTATTTGAGAGAGAATCAGTTATATGGTAGTTTGTCAAAGTGTGCCTTCTTCAGACCCAAGGTGCAGTATCTTGGTCACATTATATCTGGTGATGGGATCTCTATAGACCCATCAAAGATTAGAGCTATTATGGATTGGCCAGCACCCACCAGTGTCACTGAGGCCAGAATTTTTGTGGGCTTAGCAAGATATTATAGATGCTTCATGGTAGGATTTTCCAGAGTGTCTCATCCCATAACCTCCCTTTAGAGAAAGGGGAAGAGGTATGAATGGATAGAGAAGTGTGAGAGAGCTTTTGAGGAGCTCAAGATAGCCCTCACTAGTGCACCAATCTTAGCAGTGCCAGAACCCTCAACAGATTTTGTTGTATTTACTGATGCTTCATTGGACGGTTTAGGAGCAGTCCTTATGTAGGAGGGTCATCCTATAGCTTTCGAGTCTAGGAAGCTAAAGACTCATGAACTTAATTATCCTACTCATGACCTAGAACTTGCAGTGGTGGTTCATGCTTTAGTGAGATGGTGACATTTCCTTCCAGGTCACCGATTTGAGCTTCATTCAGATCACCAGAGCCTACAATATATTTTTACACAGCCCAATCTTAATGCTAGGTAGAGGAGATGGATGGAGTTTTTGTGTGAGTATGATTTCAATGTTCATTAAATCAAGGGTAAATAGAATGTAGTTGCAGATGCCTTGAGTAGAAAGCGACATGAGCTCTCATCTATGACTTCTAGTACAGATTTGAGGGACTGCATTTTGCATCAATTGCCAGGGGATGGATTATATGTGGAGATTTGTCAATTTATCCATTCTTAGAGACCCCTGGAGGGGAAATTTGTAGAGTATTCCTTGGAATCCAATGAACTTCTACGTCATAGGGGATGCATCTATGTACCTTCTACGAGAGACTTGTGGGATTTTATTGTACTTGAGGCTCAAAAAGCACCTTATGCAGCTCATCTGGGAGTTAAGAAACTACATGCCGATATGAGACAGTTGTACCATTAGTCAGGTATGAGATTGTAGATTTCCATCATAGTTGCTAGATGTCTAGAATGCCAGAGAGTGAAGGCAGAGCATAGTCATCCAGGTGGGCTCCTGCAACCACATGAGATTGCTGAGTGGAAGTGGGATACTATATCTATGTACTTCATTGTTGGTCTCCCTATGTCTTCTCACCGCCATGATGCTATCTTGGTGACAGTCAACACATTGACCAAGGTTGCCCACTTCTCACCCATACATACTACATTCATAGCACAAGATGTAGCTCAAGTATTTTTGCAGGATATTGTCAGACTTCATGGAATTCCCTATAAGATCATCTCTGATAGAGACTCCTTATTTACATCAGCCTCTTGGAGAGAGTTACAAGCAGCGTTGGGCACTATGCTCAATTTTAGTACAACATATCACCCTCAGAAAGATGGCCAGACCGAGAGGGTTAACCAGGTATTGGAGGACATGTTGCACATGTATGTGATGGACCATGAGGTCAAGTGGGAGGTATACCTACATCTGGTCAAATTTTCCTATAACAATGGGCATCATTCTTCTATAGGTATGCCACCATATCAAGCCTTGTATGGTAGACCATGCAGGACACCATTGAGTTGGGACATGATCGAGGATAGAGTATCTATTGGACCTCAGTTGGTCAAGGATATGGAGCAATATGTTGTCTTGATTAGACAACACCTTAGGGAGGCTCAAGATCAATAGAAGAAGTATGCAGATGTGAAGAGGGTTGATTGTGAGTATATGGTTGGAGATAGGGTCTTCCTGAGAGTGCGCCCGCATAAGAGTCCAATCCATTTTGGAAAGGGCTCTAAGTTAGCACCTCTCTTTGTTGGACCTTTCAAGATATTGGAGAGGATAGGACCAATTGTCTACCCTCTAACCTTGCCACCCAGCCTGTCATGCATCCACAATGTGTTTCATGTATCTGTGCTATAGAGATATATTTATGATAAGTCTCACATTATAGATTGGGATACCTTGTAGGTTGAGTCGAATGGACAACTAGCGCTATAGCCCATTCATATTATAGCTTGATGGACCCTTGCACTTTGATGCCGAGAGTTGGACCAGGTTAGGGTCCAGTGGGATTGTTATGATGAGGTCACGGCTTCATGGGAGGATGCAACACAGATGAGATCTCAGTACCCATATCTTTTTTATGAACTCCAGGAGAAAGTTCATGCCTAGTGGGGAAGGATGTGAGGCCTCACCCCAACCCATCATAGCTTTATTGCTCGATCACACTTTGACACTTTATGTTTTGATATATTGATACACTTTTTGTTATCCTGATAGAGACTCATTATATTATGTTATGATGATGATTATATTGTTTGGATTATATTTTGATATGGATTAGACCTAGAGCAGGTGGCTGATTTTGATTATATATGTTTAGATTAGTGAATTGATGAGAAGACCGAATCATGATTAGACTTAACTATTTCATGGCTGTTATGTCATGGCGATTAAGGAATTATTATGTTTTAAACATTTATGTATGAAAATTTTAATTAGGGGCTTAATTCTTCTTATTAATTAATGTTGTTAATTATGAATTGAAAATGTATATTACATATAATTTTATCATATTGGACTACTGATGCTCAAAGTTAAGTGTGCAGGAAAGGGAACCATAGAATTTTTCAGAGAATCAGGGCTAAACACATGTAAATTGAGTAAACCAATGTTTAATCCAATAAGGGGTTGAAACCTCGTTGTAATATGACCCTTGTTGAAAATGTAATCTGAATGTGTTAATAGTTTAAAATTTATGTTGTTGTTTGGACATGTCATTGTGAATGTGATGTGCATTTTTGTTGGTGTCACTTGACACTTGTGTTGTCCATGTGGATAGTGACATGTCAATTAGGGCTTGGGAAAGAATCACTTAACCTTATATGATATTATATTAATCACTTGCATATAGATGCCTTGTAGGGATCACATCATGTTGAAATTCAAATTTGGACCTTAGGGGTACTTTGGAGGGATTAAAAGTGACCCTAGAGTATATTTTTGACCAAAATTAGTTAACCCTAAGGGGTACCTTGGGTTAGGGCTATTTTTTACCTATGAGAGAAACCTAGGTCACCATTATGACTCTCCAAATTGCCTAATTTTCAAAAGTGGCGAAAATAGAGATGGTCTCATGCATCTAACTTATCCCACACTCCTTGCTAAACTCACAATTAAGAGGGGAGACAAAAAGGCTAGTTGTCATGTCTCATTATTGCTAGTTCTTGAGTACACTTTTGGGGGCATTTTTAGAGGGTATTGGGAGACTTAGTGGGTGTTCACCCACTCGCTAATTTTAGAGACAATTAGGGTTTTGGAAAGAGGAAGGATAAGGATTTGGGCTCTTCTCAAGTTTCATTTTTCCACAACACATTTGGAAGGTTGGTTTCTCTTTCTATAGAGTGCTTTATTTGTTACGATAAAATTTGGATGTATTGTTTTATGAATATAAAATCTTGTATGGGATTCATGTATGAAATCTTGTATAGTGTTGTAGTATGTAAATTTTGTTGTCATGTATTGGGTAGGGAATGTATTTAAATTTTTTTTGTATCAACTTTTGTTTCTTTGGATTTGGAGTGTTGTTCATGGGAGTTAAGGCATTACTAACCCTTTGGGAAGGGAAGAAGTGGCCTTGGGTGAAGGGGTTAGTTGGGTTCTCCATTGTAGTGATAGTCTCTTCTCTTGGAGAAGAGGGATAATTTCATGGAGGATGGGATCCATGAATCCATGTTGGAAATATTATGTTTTGGCATAGAAATGGCCAATGTGTATATGGAAGGAATGTCAATGTATCCTTGGAGACGCATGGAGAAAAAACTCTTGTTGAGAAATTTGGAAATTGTAATGGCATTCTCCTCCTTAGAAAATCCCACCTTCACCCTACTTCAAAGGGTTTGTAAAACTCATTTGTGAGACCTTTATTGAGAGTTTATTGTTGTTTTTGTGCATATAAAATTTTGTAAGAATTTGGATGTGAAATCTTGTTTACCCTTGGTTCTCCAAGCTCGGGGGTGGCCTCCTTGAGGCCTTGGTTGGGAGGTGATATTCTCATGGTATCCCTCATGAAATTTGTAAGTTTTTGAAGTCATTAAGATGGTGCAAGAAGCTTGAAAGAAATCCTTTTTTGAGGTAGTTGTGGGTAAGCAACTTCAATGTTGCATAGTCACTCTTGTATTGAAATTCATTTTTGTTGATTGTTGTAATGTTCAATTTTGAAGCTTCTCAAGCTAGATGTGGAGAGATCTCCTTCTTTTTGTAATGATTTATTAAAGTAAAATATGTTGTGTACCATCCAAGTATTGAGTAAATTTATCATCTTGAATATGTTGAAATGTAGATTGTAAGATAATCATGTTGTAAAAGATAGAATCCTTAGTTCATGAATATTGCATTTTAATTCCTAAAAGAAAAGAAGTTAATTATCCATGTATAGAAGGATAACCAATATTGAGAAAGAAGAACAATATTATAGTTTCATTCCCTACAATCTTAATAAATTTTGCATCTTGAAACCTCCATAGATTCAACTCTCTTCAAACAAAAAAAAAATCTCTATTTCAATTGCAGCTCTTGAGAGGAAGAAATATCCTTGCTATCAAAAATAAATCAAAATTAGTTAGTATAATAATATAAAATTGAACTAATATTATTAGTCCTTATAGTATATTGCTCAATAAATCTATCCTAATTCACACTATGATCCTTTGCAAAAATTGAACCAGGTAAATCAAAATGGAAAAGCTTATATCAAACAAAGCCCATAGCACTTTCTAGATTTAGAGAAAAAATGCTCTCTAGAATTTATATGAGAAAGGAAATATTCTCTTTACCATAGAGAATATTCCTTTCCCAATGTGATTTACCCTTAATTAAATTCGTAATCTAATTTCATTAAAAAAATTAGGGTTTTACTCCTAAACTCTAAAATTAACCCACCTTGATCTCTTACCTTTTTGCCTAACCTTTTTGCCTAAACATTGGCTTGTGCTAAGTTTAAAATAAAATAAATCACTTTATCAAAAGGGGCTGCACTAATTTGGATGTGCCACCCTTTCCCCTTGCTGTCATGCTCTGCAAAATATGACATGACCTTTGTTAAAGTCAACTCCCTTCTTAACATGCGAAATTTACTTGGGAGATGGAAGTTTGTTTGGTGGGCCACAACAAACCATCATCTCCTCCTCCTAGAAAATCGTGCTACCTTCCCTAGGTTCTCCTTGCCATGCAAAATCCTATGTATTGGAAGGTGAAATAGGTGGTGGGCACCCCCAAAATAGTCCTCTTTTAACCTGAACTTGCTCTTGGGGATTCGGTCACCTTCCTCCAATGTTTTTTTTGTTTGGGTTTTTAGGCTTTGTCATAGGAAATGGTAAATTATACGTTAGTGGATAGTTAAGATTATTATGTTAGTTAGAGATTAATTGATAGTTAGGTTAGATTAACAAGTAATTAGTAGTTAATTAAGTTAGTAAATGGGTTCTTATTCCCTTTTGTTTTAATCATTAATTTTGTAGTGTTTTAGGTATATATAAACTAATTCTTTTTGATGTAGCAGAATTCATTAGGGAGATAACTTTAGTGTTTTGATTTTAATTGGTATTGGAACCATTTATCAATATTATAGTTAATCATTTTAAATGGGTACTTAGCATTATTTATTTTGGTTAATTTATTATTGTGAGATTTGTGAATCTAATTATTAGGGATTTTTGTCTAAAGTATTGATTAGTCTATTTGAGAGACGGATTTGCTCAATTGATTCAGTTGTATAGTTAATGTTAAATTTTAATTTATTATCAAAATAAAGGGGGATTATATTGCTCTTGTGTTCAAGGGGTTAGGGGTTATGCTCGATTTCAATTAAAGGTTAATTTAAATTTTGAATTAGAGGATATTTCAAATGTCTAATAAAAAGGTTAATTTAAAGTTGTATGTTAGGAATTGATGGATTAGGAATGCACATGTTTTCATCATAGGGAAATAATTTTATTAATGATGTTAGTAGGTTAGAAAATCAGATTTGATTTCAGCAATTGGATTTAATTAATAGCTGTTTGGTATAGTGAAATTATTATTAAATTTTAATCTTGTCAATTGTTAAATATTTCATGTAGGTTGTTTAATAGGGAGTAGAATATTAATCTGACTGGGCTTGAGCTAGTAGTTAATGTTAACTGGAACTAGAATTGAACGGATTAAGTTGCAATCTAGGTTAACAGTTAAGTAAGCATTAGGGAAACCTAGATCAACATATGTTCATAAACCACTAACTACCATCATGATTCTAAACATTGAATCAGAGTTAGATCAACCTGATTTGAGTATTCTTATAACCCGAGGAACAAGTTGATGCCCAGTTCTGCATCTGTTTGTGGCATGACCCTTATTCATTCTACGTATATACCTTGTAATTCAAAGGTTAAATCTATTTTCTATCACCTTTCCAACTCAACCATTGTTAGGTGTATGTACTTATGTGCTTTTAAAAAAAAATTGTGTGTGTGTTTTGCCCTAGTTTTGGGCATGACATTAGATTACTGCACCATTAGACGGAGTGGGGTGAAATCCAAGTTTCTGACATATGGATAAAGGCATGATGTTTCCTGAAGTCTTAGAATCTACTAGGCAGTTGTGTATGTTTTTCCTTTGTATGTTCAGGCCTAGCAAGAAGGGAGGATCTTCAATATTTCCTCGAAAGACAGCCACGTTGGCATCCTTCAAAGAGACAGTCTTGGGTGGGCGATTGATGATTTCTGGGTTCCCCAAGAGCTTTAGAAGAGACTTCTTCTACTCAAGATAGTTTATTAAAACCTCCATCAGGGTCATGGAGGAGGTGGTTTGTTCTAATGCCTTCGTGATGTCAAACCTTCCTCTCGAGAATTGGTGGCTTCCCTCGGCCGGGTCCTTTGCTTGGTTAGAGCTAGGGCCTTTTCGAGGGACAAATCAATCATTTGTATTATCCCAGGGAGGAGTGTCTTTGGGAGGTGTGGGTGTGTAAAGTGGTCCTTTACTATCCTGACTCTGAGTATTGTAGGGAGCCCTTAGGTTGGTCAAGGTGTTTGCCTCAAAGGCCGGAATTGACTCATCAAATAATCCGTGTACTTCAGATTCTTCTTCATCTTCTCTGTTTTCTCCAAAGAAGATGGTCTCACAAGTGAATACCCTATGAGTGGGCTCTTGCACTAGAGGCTCTGGGGGAGTAGGATCATACACTTGTTGTCTGTCCAACTCAGAAATCATGATGACTTTCTCTAGTGTGGCACAATTTACCTCATTGTGGGAGCCTATGTCATGCAATCCACACGAGTTGGTCATGGGCTGGAAGTCTATGACTGGCATGAAATGGGATGGTCCAGCACCCCTCTGATTGGAATTTTGGTTTGGAGGGGGACCTCCGGTACTAGCATTACTTTTCCATTGTTGTTGGCTAGGTCGGGGCCCATTATTGAAATTTCTTCCTCTGGCATTGTTGTTTTGTTGGCCGAAGAAAATATTCCCTCTCTGGGAATTGGAATTTTGGGGTGTGTAAGACCCTGCCTTTAGTTGACCCATGTCCATAGTCAGTGTGGACAACATTCAGTGGAGAGATTCAACCTTGGCAGTCAACTGGGTGTTCATGTCGCAGTGTGACGGTTGTTATTATTGGTTCCCTGGGAAAGCGGTAGCATTCGTTGGAGTCAAGCATGGAAATCCTCCAGCCACAGATGATTGGAAGAAATGAACTCTAGGTGGTTGTGTCTGTGGTTTCTTCCCTTACTGCAGCTGGTTCCAAGGAAAAGTTTTCAGACCTAATATTGTCTGAGTTTGCGACGGATACACGTACCAGGCCTGCTGGTCTATCAGCAATGGCGGGGGATTCATGGCCATCATGGGGGCACCCATTTATAGATTGGGGTTATATCCCCTAGTGTAAGTAGTTCCACTGGGGATCATGTTGAATGGTGTGCTCTACCCAATCCCGCCTGGGGATTTGTTAAGACCTCAGGACAACTTCAAGACTAGGTGTTAAACGTTTGCCAATATATCCTGGTTGCCTAGGAGGGTATTTCTCCAGAGGAGAGTGTCAATGAAGGATTCCATCACATTGAGATAGTTCTAGATAGTCACTTCCATAGATGGGATGAAGGGACCCATGCACCGCTTCAAGGCACATTAAAATTGGTGATTGAATGTTGCAAGGGGTTTGTTGGGTTCCTTCTTGATAGAAATTAATGTTAGAATACTTCAGAGATAACTGAGAGGGGGGGTGAATTAGTTATCTCTGAAGTATTCTAACAATTGGTATCAGAGCCAAGTGCCTTGGAAAAGAAGCCTAACAGCTTAAGGTAGATCAAGATTTCATACTTCAGAAAAGACAGCCCTAAGTTCGATGGAGAGAACTATTTGGATTGGAAGAACAAAATGATAACACATCTACAATGCATTGGATTTGAGATCTTTGAGATTGCCACACAAGAGGTTAAAATTCCATCTATAAAATACCTTGCAAAGGATGATGCTACTAGAAGACAAAAGGAAACATTTACCAGTAATACAATTGCCAAAGAAGCCCTAATCAGTGCCTTATCTGACAGTGAATTTTCTGAGATCAAAAAGTTTGACAAAGCATACATCATATGGAAGTATTTAGAAGACATGTTTGAAGGAGATGTTCAAGCAAAGAATGCACACAGGAAGACATGGAAGAAGAAATACAACAATCTTGAAATGTTACTAGAAGAAAACATTAGAGCTTATAATCAGAGGATAAATGAAGCAGTATCTGGAATCAGAAACAATGGAGGAGAAATATTAGAAGAAGATATAATGGATAAGCTGTTAACTACTTTGACATCAGACTATGAAAACAAGATCAGTATTCTAGAATAAACTATGCAATTCTCACAAGACTTCAAGAGAGAGACTTTGATCAGAAAACTCTCTGCATTTGAGATATCAAGATTGAAGACTGAACCTAAGAATGAAACAGCCTTCAAAGCTTCAATACATGGGAAGAAATCCTCACACATCTCTAGTCATAATGAGAATGAAGAAACTAATGAAGAACTAGAAGAAATAATTGCCATGATTTCTAAGAGAGAAAAGAAAGGAAAGAATAAGACACTCCTAAACCTATCATAGGTAGAGGTTCCATCACCCTGGATGGAAAGAATAAGACAGATGATGTTCTATATGTTGATGGATTACATCATAACTTGCTAAGTGTTGGATAGCTACTTGACAAAGGCTATCATTTGGAGTTCAAAGACAACAAGTGCATTATTAGCAACAAGGATGGAGACATGATTGCATCAGGCTTTAAAACAAAAGGTAATGTTTTTTAGCTTAATTTAAATGTAAGTTGTTTTGTTGCAAAGATGGATGATAGTTGGTTATGGCACAAGAGACTTTGTCATATCAATTTTGATAATATAGTGAAGATCAGTAATGTCAAGGAAGTTAGAGACCTACCAAGTATTGCAAGACCAGTTGACATAATTTGCAGGAAATGTGTTATGGGTAAACATGTAAGGAGTTCCTTCAGAAGTAAGTAGACCTCAGCTGAAAACAAGTTGGACTTAGTGCATACAGATTTATGCGGCCCAACTCAAACAAGATCATACTATGGTGAAAGGTACTTTATTCTGTTTGTTGATGATTTTTCTAGGATGATGT
>MU224832.1:5299825-5325229 GCA_018584345.1 Thuja plicata | reverse complement strand
GACAGGGAAACCCGACAAAGATAGCCTACCTAAGAAAGACTTAGACCTAGACTCAGACTGACCAGACTGGCTATATGACTTCAAAATCCTCCACTTTGACAGCATGGGTACAGGATGAAAAGTGGGGTAAAAATATAGTGGGATCTTGTAAAAGCTAGCATTAGCATCGAACAAATATATTTGGCTTTTCCTTTGATTAATCCCTTTAAAATAATTTTGAACTTCTTCAATCTGAGGGGATCTGACCAGTTAGAGATGATGAACAACAAGAACTCCGAAAAGGGTATCCAAATATAATCTAAAAATTTTCACAAACCCTTGGGAAGTATCCTTTGTTTTGAAGTCTCAGTCTATACACACTACTTCAAGATATAGTACACATTTCTTCAAGGTATTACACGCACTCATTGGAAAATAGTAATGCGCTACTTTCCTATTGATAGGCATTATTTGATTGTTGATAAGAACTACTTGAGGTTTGTGCGCGCTACTTAAATGTTTCCAAGCAATATTTAATGAGTCTGTACGAGCTACTTTAGTTTTAAAAGTATTAGAATAATTCTTGCACATGTTAGAAGAATATTTGTATGCGTCAGATAAGTGTGAAAGTTGTCTGTCACTGGTTTGATAAAGAAATTAAAAAATTTATAACATGATCAGATATTTTTGGATGGTTTTCTTTTGTAAAATAAACACACAATCACAATACACACACACACACACACAATATTGTTTTTGACCCTTATTTCTACACAAAAAGTGTATATTCTCGATCGTTTCCATGGGTTTTAAGAAGAAAATCTTCCAAGAAATCTACCTATGGTCAAATTGGCTTGTAATAATGGATTTAAGAGGTAAGAATTTATATTTTAACCAAGGTTGTAATTAGGGTTCCATTCTAAACATCTTTTGTTTCATCCCCCATTATAGAGGCCTCCCACATGCATAAAAACACAATTTTGCACAATCTCGAAGAACTACTAGAGGAGGTTTGATTCTCAATCTATTCTATCACTCATCCCATTAAGGATGAATGAATTTTTATTATAATGGGTTGTATTACTATGGAAAAGATGGTTTTATCCCACTTGGGTCATTCCCTCTCACCATCCTCATAAGGAAAATCTCAGGAGGCAAACCCTCTAATCTTGTAGCATGTTCATCATAAAGAGAGAAATGAAGTGATCCAATAGGTTTGGGAATTTGATTCACCCAAAAGGGTAAATAACATATCCCTACTATCTTCCACTTCCAAACACAATAGAAAATATTTTTCAATTATCTACCTTTTAAACTAAGGGATTTGAAGTGTTTTTAGCTTATTTGATTCACTCAAAGAGTGAAGAGCATATACCTAGCACTTCTCTTCCACAAACAAGGAGGTTTAAACTTTTGTGTTTGTTCATTCTCAAGTCTTTCTTTCTCTCACAAAATTTGACATGTTTAGCATTTTGATCAACTTAAAAATTTGAGATCATATGCCTAATGTCTCCTTTGGAAAACAATAATAAACTTCTAATTAATACTAGATTTGGAACTTTGAATGCCACAATTTAAGCAATGCAAGAGGATGTGAAAAATACTTTCATTCGATGCTAGCAAAGGCTAGGCGCATTTTTTATATTTTTATTTATTTTTTGAATACTCACCTAGTGGTGATAGTTCCATCTCCTTATCATCCTCTCCTCCAACAAGTTATTCAACACAAACTCACACAAAATGAGGAAAACCAAATTCAAAATGAAAAGTTAAAATTCACCTAAAAATTAGAATTTCTCAAAAGATTTCAAGGTGAATTAACTTTCAATTTAAAGAAATAAATTTAGTCTTATAAGCTTTAATCAATTTAAGTTAATGTTCATAAAACCTTTCCTCTTCAACCAAATTTTCCAAAATTCTAGAGTTGTGAAGATTCTTCTCATGTTTGAACAAACATTTTACCTCTTTGTTTTCTTTATGAATCCTATGCTCAGGTTTCTTCACCTTCTGATTCTTCGACATCTACAAATCAGAAAAAAAAAACTCATTAGCTCATTGTATTTAATGATTTATTGTAGTAAATTTAAACATAGACATATGTGCTACTTTAAACCTGACAGAACACTACCTTAGGCTTGTCTATGTGCTATTTTAACTGACTGTACATGCTACTTTAAAGCAGAACAAAGCCTTAAAAGGAAAGATCAAATATGCTTAAAGGAAGATTAAATGCACAATGAAACAACATCAAAAGCGTCAAAATATTCTTCAGATGCGCTAAAATATGAAGTCACGCGCTCCCTCGCTATGCAAATGCATCATCCTTTGAGTGTATATGTGCTACTTTATGGTCAGATGCACTGAAAGAATGAAAAATAGGAAACACAAAGGATTACATGAGCTATTTCACTGCTCAAATGCATCACACTTTAGGTGTCTACACGTCACTTCACCTGCAACCTACAAAATTTTGCAAAAGAAACACATTCCAATACACAAAAATTTGTTAAAATGTCAGAAATGAGGCTTAGATCCCCAAGGTGGGCGCTATTTTTGTATATAAATTTTATACCTTCAAGAAATTAGTATTGTATCAATCAATTCAATCAAAGATTTAACAAGATTAGCTAAATTGAATGAAAATCAACAATTGAGCATCTCATGGCTCTCTAATTAGAAAAGAAAACAACATGCTCTCAACTTAAGCATCCATGATGATAGTCCTAAAATGAGAATTGATAAAGATTTATTCTTATTTAACTCCAATTTCTCACTAAAATGCAAATCCTAACATATAATTGCTATGAATTCAAAATCTATTTGCCTATAGTGGTGATGTTTTGCTTCATGAGTATTTTATTTTTTAATGCATCAAAAAAGGATTCCTTTTAAAGAATTTTCCAAGGGTAGGAGGTAGATTTGATTAAACCCTAATTAGGGTAAGGTTAAGTTAATTGTCTCAAAAGTTAAGATAATTTAAATGGTGGTTTCAAATAAGGGGACAATTTGAGTGGTCAAGATGCAACTCTAAGATGTATGATGGAGGATGAATTTAGCTTGATCCATGTGAGCTCCCATTCTCAATCCTCATTGGTTGATCAATTTTATCCCATGTGATGGATGAGGAAATTAAGGGATTTAATTGATTTATTTAGCCATGTGCACCCTTGAAAGGGTTGGATTTAAATTGATTTTAACTATGAAATTAAATGATTAATTTGATTTATTTAATCCAAAGATTTTTAATAATTCAATTAATTCATGATTTGATTGATTTAAATTGATTTTTCTCACTTTGTGCCTAATTGATTTTGCTTAACCAAAATTAGGTGTCTACACATACTAGGAAAACTATGAAGAATACAAATATACATGTATATCAAAAGAGACCCAACCTTGAATGCCTTTGACTTATACTTTTTTATTTGTCTCACATTCTCCAAAAATTGTTGTGCAAGTACTTCACAAAGGTTATACTTGACACTTTCTTTCACCATTCTATATGCCATCATAATTACTCATGCTGATACTGAGTTAGGTTGGTTGTTGTAATGTAGTTTATAACCTAGAATCATTAAAATCAATCTAACATGTTGCTGTAATATGTCATTAACGGTCATCGCTCTCTCATCCCATTGTGAATGTGTTAGGGTTTCCACATGTTTCTGTTAGTAATAACTGAGAGGGGGGGTGAATCAGTGGCCTCAAAAATTTATCCTATAATCACTAACCACCAATCAAATAAATCTCAGATTATTAAGTCCCTACAAGATGTATGCCATGAAATACTTATAATATTTAACTATCTATCGATTTACCTTGTCTGTCCTTATTCTCCTTGATAACCGATAAGTAGTAAAACTATTTACCGATACTCAATAAATATGCAGAGTATACCAATCAATCCAGAAATGCATATGTGAAATGTAAAACAATGAAGTAATAAACCATACACACATAACACATGGATTTTAACGTGGAAACTCTGTTAAGGGAAAAACCACTGAGACCGGTACCCCAAATTTTCACTCTTCTAAAGTGAGCCCTGTTAAGAGCCAACCCTGTTAAAGGTTACAAACACACTGTTAAGTGCGACCTTGTTAGAGGATTTTATACATAGGTTTTCACTTAGTATATGGCATCTATTTTTCTACCATCCTTGAATCAACCTCCTTCTTATACTGTCAATAGGATTTAGGAAAATATTGCTACCATCCTTGAATCAACCTTCTTCTTAGGCTGTCAATAGGATTTATGAAAATTCAATGCTACTTTCATGATTCAACCTTTTGGCAATCTGTTAGGATATACCTCAATTATAGAAGACGGTTAAGTCCTTCTCTGTTAAGAGACTTAATGCTTCAATGATTAAATTGAAACACAATGACCTATTTCTAATGCAACTTGAATTGTAGATTTTTAGATCTATTTAAGTACAATACCTCTCTAATCAATGTATCAATTCAATTCTTTGTCCTCCACACTTTCTTCTCTATGATGTTGTGCTTCACTGTTCGTCGGTGTCCGTAGAATTCCTTAGCTCTCCTTTAGCTTGATTGATCAGGACTGTATGAAGTTATCCTTCATCATTTTCTCTTTAGCATCCTTTTTCTATTCACTCCCCATGTATCTGATTACTTTTGGAAATGAATTATGCTTGTCTCTTATATAGACATGATATTCCTTAATTCTTGATTCTTGATTCTTGGTGTGAAAAACAATCCAACCAATCTGTTTTACAGCTTTAACTCCTGATTTATCTCATTGTTATCTTCTTGCCAACTGTACAAATCTTCTTTAAATCAATTACTTAACTTTGGGTGAATAAAAAAAATAAAACAACTAGTTAAGTCTATCCTTAAGCTCTGCCAGCTAGATATTTCGTCACTTTCTTAACTCTCTATTCTATCGGTCAACTCTGCAGTTTGTCATCGGTGACAACTGCTAGTTCCTTCAGTGTAACTCCAGTTAGCTTTGGGATCTCAGTCTGTCGGGCATCATTGGATTTTTCTTCATCACGCAACACTATCTTCTTCTCGTCGGGCATCACTGTGACTTTTTCTATGCCTTTACCGATGGTGTGCACTCCGTCGGTGTTGTCTGTCACTTAGTGAATACTTGACTTTTATGCATTGCTGAAAACATAATCTTTGTTCCATTGATTCTCTGAAGTCTTTGTCATTATGTACATGACCGTACAAATGATATCAAGTTGACATCAATGACAATACAAACCATTAACTGATTTAATGTCTTGCATCATCTTCAACTTAACATTATCAAACATTCAATCAGTTACATGTCATCAATCTCTCCCTTTGGCATTGATAGAAACATATTATTTATCAAACTATACTATTTCTAATACAATATGAAATACAATTGTTGAGATTCATCAAATTACCAAATACTTTGTTTTGATAACTAATAAAAATGTCTAACCGTCGGTAAGCTCTGTGTTAGCTTAGATTTGATTCTTGCAATTTTCTCTATTTCTTGTACTGATGTGTTGTGTCATTCCCTTGTGTCAATATCTCTCTTGACTATTTTTTTTTTTTTAAAAATGTATCAGTCTTTTGTCAGAAACTCTCCCTTTGGATATGATCTCTCCCTGTTGGAGTAATCTGATAATGGATAATCTTTCTTCTTTTGAAGATTGTGATAATATAGAATCTTTCTCTCCCTTTGACAACAATTCCAAACAAATATCTCACAAATATCTAACATTTATGTCAAACAACTATTTTCTTCTAGCCATAATATATTCCTTGAATTTCCCTTATCCATCAGCAATACATCAATATGCTCTGGTGCTCGATTGTGATATATACCTTTCTATATATAGATGTAGCTTTGAATTTCATCCTCTTAATTTCATCAACATGAATGATATTCTAATAATATATGGGTCGATGCAGCCTTCATTCTTTTACTAACTAGTAGACAAGAGTTTGACCCCTAGTCTCTTTCTCAGGTACTCAAATGTATCCTTGGGCAGTGGCTTGGTGAAGATATCAGCCAATTGTTCTTTTCATTGCACATATTCAAGTATCACCTCTTTCTCTTGAACTTTTTCTCTTAACTAATGATACTTGATGGCAATGTGTTTAGTCTTTGCATGCATGAATGGGTTCTTGGAAATGTTTATTGCACTGGTTCTAAGATATTCATATGCATACCTTCCAGCAACTGTTTGATCCATGCAATACTTGAGCAATTTTTAGCAGCAACACTATATTCTGCTTCTGCAGTAGACCCGGAGATGCATCCTTGCTTCTTGCTAGTCCATGTGATAAGTCTATCACCCATGAAGAATGCCACTCTAGTTGTGCTCTTCTGGTCATCAAGATTTCCAACCCAATCAGTGTTAGTAAACACTTTTAGTTCAAATTTGCCTTCTCTTCTATACCATAAGCCAAATTCCTCAGTATTCTTTAGATATCTTAGAATTCTTTTACAGCAGTCATATGTGATTCCCAGGGGTTAGCAGAAAATCTAGCAACAATTCCTACTGCATGTGCAATATCTGGTCTAGTGTGTACAGCATACATGAGTTTTCCTATCCTTGATCTATACAAAGTCTGATTTACCTCTGTTGACTTGTCTTGTTTTGTTAATTTGCATCCAATAGCCATCAGTGTTCCAATTGGTTTGGAATCTTCCATCTTGAATATTTTCAAGACCTCTTTGATGTATTTGGACTATGTAATGAAAATACCTTCACTTTGTTGAATGATCTGTAGACCAAGAAAGAGCTTGATCTCTCCAAACATAGACATCTCAAACTCTTTGATCATTTCACCAGCAAATGATTTGCATAGCATATCATTGCCTCCAAATATGATGTCATCAACAAATATTTCAGCAATCAAAGTATTAGCATCAGTATCTTCTTTCAAATAAAGATTATTTTTTTCACTAGTCCTTATGAATCCAATACTTATTAGATAGGAATGAATTCATTCATACTAGGCTCTGGGAGCTTGTTTTAATCCATACAAGGCTTTTTGAAGTCTACATACCATGTTCCTCTTTTTTGGATCTACAAACCCTTCTAGTTGCTCAATGTATACCTCTTCTTCAAGTATTCCATTTAGGAATGCTGACTTGAAATTCATTTGATATAATTTAAATCATTTATATGCAGCATAAGATAGTAGTATTCTTACTCCTTCTAGCCTAGAAATAGGTGCAAAGGTCTCTCCATAGTCTATACCTTCCTCTTGTGCATACCCCTTGCATACTAGTCTTGCTTTGTTCCTTGTGACTTCTCCATTCTCATTTAGCTTATTCCTGAATATCCATTTTGTACCGATGACATTCTTGTCATCTGTTCTTGGCACAAGTGACCATGTTTTTTTCTTTTCAATCTGCTCAATCTCATCATTCATAGAACTTTTCCATTCTTCATTATCTAGTGCAGCATTGACAGATTTTGGCTCAAACTCACAAATTAAACAATTTGATTTTAAAGACTTACTTCTTGTTCTTGTACTAGATTTCTTATCTCCTATGATCTAGTCCTTTGGATGGTTCCTTCTTACATATCTTGCAAGTACATGTATAGCTCTTTGTGTATCAGCTTGATCTTCATTACCTGGCACATTATCTTGATCATTATCTTGACCATCGGTAATAGCATTCTGACCATCGGTCGCAACATTCTATTGTTCTGGATTTAAGCATTGTTTCTCGGGTAGAGTTATGGGTTCTTCACAATATACAAACTTGTTTTAGTCCTCTAGTTCTTTTGTGCTTTCCACCTCAATCTTCTCTACAAATTCATCAATCTTCACATTTTCACTTTCAACTATTTTATTAGAAGCCTTGATTAGACATTTAAAAGCTTTTCTCTTCGTAGAATACCCCAAAAAAATACCTTCATCACTTTTGGTATCAAGCTTTCCATTTCTATCATCCTTTAAGACATAACATTGACTACCAAAGATCTTGAAGTAACTTACATTGGGTGTTTTACCATACCATAGCTCATAAGGAATCTTCTTTGTGTCCTTCTTTAATTGTACTCTATTAAGTGTATAAACAGCAGTGCTGACATCTTCTCTCCAGAAGATTTGGGTGATGTCATTTTCTATCATCAACGTTCTTGCACAATCAACTATTGATTTGTTCCTTCTCTTAGCAATCTCATTTTGTTGTGGTCTCCTTGGTGCAGAAACCTGTCTTTTTATACCATGCTCATTATAGAAATTAGTGAATTCATCTGATATAAATTCTCCTCCTCTATCTGATCTCAAACATTTCAAATCCTTACCACTTTGGTTTTCTACCATGGCCTTATACCATTTAAACATCTTGAATGCTTCAGATTTTTCTTTTAGAAACATGACTGTCATCATTCTAGAGTAATCATTAACAAAAAGAATAAGATATCTATCTCCATACTAGCTCTTTGTCCTCATAGGTCCACATAAATCAGTATGGACTAATTCTAGAATATCATCAGACGTATGGGTTTTAATTTTGAAACTAGACTTTGTCATTTTACCTTTTTGACAATTTTTGCACTTGATGTTGTCTGGCTTTGTCATCGTCGGTAAGCCTCTTACACTTATTTTTCTGCTTATTTTCATCATGTTGTCAAAATTCACATGACATAATCTTTTGTGCCACAACCATATGTCTTTGTTTCTAGTCATCAGGAAAGTGGGATTAGTATCATTCAGATAGAATAAGTTACCTTTAGTCTGTTCACCGGTACCAATCAGTTTTCCTGATTCATTGAAAATCTTTGCCTTCTTGTTTTCAAATGATACTCTATGACCTGAATTATTTAGCTGAGAAACACTCAACAAATTATAATTCAATCCTTTTACCCAATAAGAATTTTCACATTTAATCAGGTTACTCAACATTATTTTTCCTTTACCTTCAACTGGACAAGGTGTATCATTACCCATTCTTATTGTACCACCATTATAATACTCAAAAGTATTAAATTTTTCTTTGTCACCAGTCATATGGTGAGTGCAGCCACTATCTATAATCCAGACATCATTTTTACTAACCTTAGATATGAGTGTAGTTTCTTCATACCTTTCATCTTCATCTAAATCATCCTTCACAGCTACAAATACTATCTCGATGTCATCATCCAGTTTGGTGTTAGTATCTTCATCTTTGCAAGCAGCTAGGTAGCTAGCCTTCTTGCCTTTATCCTTGTAGTCTTGGGTATCCTTTCTTTATGAGTGTTGGTAACCTCTGTAATCTTTGTTATTGCCTCTGTCAGATTTCTTCTCAAAATATCTATCATCACTTCTGTCATCTTTTCTTCTGTTAGGACATATTGCAGCAAAGTGTCCAATCTCTTTACAATTAAAGCATACAAGTGGTAACTTGCCTTTGTATTTACCTTTGCCTCTCTGTATTCTTCTAGCCATAAGTGCTTCTATTTCATCTAGATCTTCTTCTTCACTTTCACTTTCACTGTCCCTTCTAGATTAGCATCTATGATTGGATTTGCTTATTTTCATAGAAGATTTAAATGCAGACTCTAAACTTGGTAAGATGCTATTGTCAAAGTTATTTATCTCAAATGAAATCAGTCTACCAATTAGGCTATCAAGAGTAACTATATTGTTTGCTACTGCTCTCATTTCTTGAATAGAATAAACTCTAATAGCATATATAGGTAATAAGGCTCTTAATATTTTACTTACCATTGTCTCCTCTTCAAGTGTACCTCCAACACCTCGTATAGCATTGACTACTTTTATTCTTGTGTTGTACTATGTGATGTTTTCTCCTTCTTTCATTTTGAGATCATCAAACTTTCCTCTAAGGATTTCTACCTTAGCTCTCAGAATGTTTGTATCACCTCCATGTACAAGCTTTAGTTTGTCCCACATTTTCTTTGCAGTTGTGCAATCTTTGACATCTTCAAATTTAGCATCGAAGAGAGAGGAAGAAAGCTCTATAACCATGAAGTTATGCTCATGCTTCACTCTCAGTTGATCTGCTATCAATGATCCTATAGGAAACACATATTTAGTATCTAAGTATTGAGTAACATCATTACCAATACCTGATAAGTGGAGTCTTATCCTACTTTGCCATGAAGAAAAGTTGTCTTTGTTCAACTTGGGCACATCTCGTCTATTCATCTTGTGATATTTACTCAGGTCTTGAAACCTTCCTTCTAAGCACACAATCTCTGATACCAATTGTTAGTAATAACTAAGAGGGGGGGTGAATTAGTGGCCTCAAAAATTTATCCTTTAATCACTAACCACCAATCAAATAAATCTCAAATTATTAAGTCCCTACAAGATGTATGCCATGAAATACTTATAATATTTGACTGTCTGTCGGTTTACCTTGTCTTTCCTTATTCTCCTTGATAATTGATAATAAGTAAAACTATTTACCGATACTCATTAAATATGCAGAGTATACCAATCAATCCATAAATGCATATGTGAATTGTAAAAAAATGAAGTAATAAACCATACACACATAACCCATGGATTTTAACATGGAAACCCTGTTAAGGGAAAAACCACTAGGACCGGTACCCCAAATTTTCACTCTTCTAAAGTGAGCCCTATTAAGATCCAACCCTATTAAAGGTTACAAACACACAGTTAAGTGTGACCTTGTTAGAGGATTTTATACATAGGTTGTCACTTAGTATCTGGCATCTATTTTGCTACCATCCTTGAATCAACCTCCTTCTTAGACTATAAATAGGCTTTAGAAAAATCTTGCTACCATCATTGAATAAACCTTCTTCTTAGGCTATCAATAGGCTTTATGAAAATTCAATGCTACTTTCATGATTTAACCTTTTTGGCAATCTGTTAGGATATACCTCAATTATAGAAGACGGTTAAGTCATGCTCTGTTAAGAGACTTAATGCTTCAATGGTTAAACTGAAACATAATGACCTATTTCTAATGCAAATTGAATTTCAGATTTTTAGATCTATTTAAGTACAATACCTCTCTGATCAATTTATCAATTCAATTCTTTGTGCTCCACACTTTCTTCTCTATGATGTTGTGCTTCACTGTTCATCAGTGTCTACAGAATTTCTTAGCTCTCCTTCAGCTTGATTGATCAAGATTGTATGAAGTTATCCTTCATCAGTTTCTCTTCAACATCCTTTTCTATTCACTCCCCGTGTATCTGATTGCTTTCAGAAATGAATTATGCTGGTCTCTTATATAGACATGATATTCCTTAATTCTTGATTCTTGGTGTGAAAAAAAATCCAGCCAATCTGATTTACAGCTTTAACTCCTGATTTATCTCGTAGTTATCTTCTTGCCAACTATACAAATCTTCTTTAAATTAATTACTTAACTCTAGGTGAATAAAACAAATAAAACAACCATTTAAGTCTATCCTTAAGCTCTGCCAACTAGATATTTTGTCATTTTCTTAACTCTCTGTTATGTCAGTCAACTCTACAGTTCGTTGTCGGTGACACCTGCTAGTTCTGTCGTTGTAACTCCAGTTAGCTTCAGGATCTCTGTCCGTCAGGCATCATTGGATTTTTCTTTGTTGGGAAATACTATCTTCTGCTTTTCGGGCATCATTATGACTTTTTCTATGCCTTTACCGATGGTGTGCACTCTGTCAGTGTTGTTTGTCACTTAGTGAATACTTGACTTTTATGCATTGCTGAAAGTATAATCTTTGTCCATTAATTCTTTGAAGTCTTTTTCATTATGTACATGACCCTATAGATTATATCAAGTTGACGTCAATGACAATATAAACCATTAACTGATTTAATGTCTTGCATCATCTTCAACTTAACATTATCAAACATTCAATCAGTTACATGTCATCAGTTTCTTTGTGTTCTTCTTTGTGATAGGGATAACACTAGAGTTATCCAAACCAGTTATAGCATGAATTAAGTCACTCCAAATCTTTACTAACTGATCTGTAAGACAAATGAACTGGTCGTGAACTCTACTCAGAATTATCTTAATCCATTCCTCTTTGTCAAATTCATAAATTTCAGTCATCTGCATTATACTAAGGTTCTCCAAATGTGAAAACTTGGATTTCATATTACCATCTACTCCAATCATATCCTTCATCTCTTTATAGATCTCAAAATATCCCATAGACACATGCTTACAGTGAATGTAATCCCTAATATCTTGGACATGTAGAATGTCGTAGGGTGTTTGAGAAAACTCACCTTGGGGATCATCTTCGGTTGATTTGAATGGGTGTTTCTTGAATTTATACCTAGGCCTTTCAAAAACATTGAAAATTAATGGAATATCCATAACCAAAGCTTTGAAAATGATCTAAATACCTATTATCTGTTAATTTTGTGAATGACTAGTTCAATCAAATGCTCAACAAACTTGCTTCTATGTTTTTATCAGCTCAAATCTTGTTTTCCTTGGGCTTTGTTCTTTGAATGATGTTGAAAAAAGGTATTATGATTGATCTTATACTTTGTTTTGTAAAGAAATGACACAATTCCCAACAAAATCATCTCTGCACATAATCCAGTCGATTAACAATATGGTGATCACACGATAGAGATTGTAAAACCATGCAATCACAGATATATATTTCATAATGTTTTCACATCCTCTGTCTAATATTTTAAGATATTATTCCTCAAAATTAGGGGATGGATAGATTTCTGATGTTTCCTTTCAATATTGCTCCCCCTAAGGCCATGCTTGGCCATCTACGTTGATGTGGCAATGTTTGCATCAGGCAAAGATTAGCATCTACTAACTCTCCCTGAACCATTTTCTCACTTGATTCCTTTACTTTCCATAGCTTACTACTTGTTGTGGGTCCACAACACACACCCCATTTTTAGTCCTTTGACCATGGGGGCCCCCTCTCTTTATTTTTTTTTTTTTTTTTTGGCCCCTCACCCTATTCCTTGAACCCTTATTTGGAGGGGCCTATTGAGAAAGAAAGGTTCCTTTTCGACCTTTTCACTTTCAGATTTTCATACATCAGGAGGTCCTCAAACCTATGAAATGCCAAGAAACTAAAATGCTGAAAGGCTGAGCCCACATACTTTGGTGTTTTGGTTTCTAAAATTCCAAAAGGGGGGAGGTCACCAAACTTCAGAGTTTTAGCCTCTGAAACCCCGAAGTGCGTGATGTCACCTTGCAGGCTATAAAGCAGCATGAGCATCTTTTTCCTCACTTTTTTTCCCTCCTATGTTTTTTGAGCTCTTTGCACACCTGTTGCTTTCTTCCTCGCATCCTCATCATTTTTTGTTTTGTGTTGATCCTCCTCGTGATCAGCATCCTTTGTTGTCTCACCCATTCCTCGTGCCTTTGCAGGTAGGGTTTCTTGGTTTTTTCCCTTCCCTTCTTCCTTTCATGTTTTGGTTTTAGGTTTAATTTTTTAGATTTTTCTTTATCTACTATGTTATTTTTTTCGGCCAATTTTTATCCCACCTAGGTCTCTAGGTTTTTCACCCTTGGACCTCTAGTCGGGTCATGGCCTCTATTTTTTGGTTTTTGTTGTCTTTTTGCATTTTTTTTTAGGGTTAGGTTTTTTTGTGTCGCAGCTAGGTTGTAGGTTATCGACATCTGAAACCCAAAACCAGACCCCCATGCCAAAAAAGAATCTCACTAAGTGCAGGATCACTTTTAGAGTTTCATGCAAATAGATACCACCAAAACACTAAAACTCTAAAACACCGAAGACAAGGTCGCCCCCTCCCAAAAATTTTGGCATTCCGCACTCTAAAATTTTCTTCAAACCTTCGCACACCAAAAGGCTGAGATCTATTTCATCAACCCCCCAAGTCTATCATATTTTGGGCTTTTGTACCCTAAATTTCCCCCACAGTTTTCATATTTCGCAAGTCCAAAAATACTTTTTTTTCCAGAACCTCATCCATCAATTTTTGGCGTTTCGCACCTTGATCTTGTCTTCAGAGTCTGAAAGTTTGAAAGGCCAAAAAGTGTTATGAAGTTTCATTTCTAGCTACTTAAGATCCATCCACTTCTGGCTTTCTTAGTTGTAGTATTTCTTTATTTTCTGCTTTAGTAGTTTCTTCAATAAGATACTGATGTTTGCATGTTTCCTTGCAGGAATGCCTGAAAAGATAATAGGATCACCAAGGAAGTACTTGTTCAAAGGATATCATCCCCCTTCCAAGATCAAGAATAAGCACTAGGAAATTGCAGATACATATATAGGGAACGTGGACTGGAATGAATTATTGGTGAGGTGTTCCCAACTAGAAGGGAGAACCAAAGATTTCACCTCCCTAGTATTGCCAATCCTTGTCAATGCAGCACCACACCTAGTGTGAGTCCTATCCTCTGAGCTCATCATGACATTGGAAAACCATTAAACACTAGAGAAGAGGGTGGTTTAAAACAGGGAAGGAGAGGTGGCTCTTGATAGCAGGCCAGCCAACATTGAAGATGTCTTCCATCTTCAAAAGGTATTGATAAGTTGTATGACTTCTCTATAGAGAAGGGCTTGGGGTGGTTTAGAAACAAGACCCAAGAGGCTTATGAAATTGAAAATCAAGACTAACTCCTGCAGCCTCTCCTGAAGAATAAGATAGATAAAATATACCTAAGGAGAGGGTACTTGAAGGAAGACATCTAAGCGGCAGTCACAATGATATGCTGAGTATATGGACTACCTCAGTCCATCCAACTTGAGAACTGGATGATCCTACTAATATAAAAGATAAAGTGATGCAAGGCCAGATTTGATTGGGCCACCATCCTGAGTGACAATCTAGATGAGAAACTGACTAATGTAAAGCACAATCCCAATTTTTACATGACTTCATACATGGTGTACCTACTGGCCGCCTAAGAAGACTATCTAGATCTTATAAAATAGGGATCCTTTGGTCAGCCAAATGCATGGCCCTTCACCATCTATCCATAGTTGATAAGAAGTGCTAGAATTCCCGAGGATAGCACAGATTACTAGATAGTGAATGATGCATTCATATTTTCAATCATTAGAACCATAGAAGGTGACTATGCAAAGATATTATCAGAGGAAGCTACTACTAGAATAAGGGCCATAGGGGTATATTATATAATTCAGAACTTTCATATACATTAGAGTGGTATGATCTACCCTGATTCCCAATAAATTACCTAGGTACCCTTTTAATTAGGTAATAACTCTAAAAATAGCTAGGCAACTCGTAGATGCCTACAAACATATCAAGCATAAGAAGAGGCATTGCTAGGATTTTCCCATTTCCATAGGCCCCTACACTCTCCAGGATATGAAAATTTGCAAATCATTAGCCTTTAAGAGGGATGAGTTCCCACTCCAAACATATGCATACATCCGGGCCAGATTTGACCCCATGGGTACATACAACCATATCATTGGAAAATTCTACATCTACAAGCCACATATTGAATATCATTGGATGAATTGTGTGGATGACTACGAGGTGATAATAATAGATTACTATAGAATGTCCCACACATTAGCAAAAGCATCCCTAGAGGTTAATATTTCCCCCAAGTTTTGGAACAAAGATTCAAATGATGCGCTGGAGCTGCTCTATAGTGATGACAAAATATACAATAGACCTATCTTGAATGAGGAAATAGACAAGGAAGAGAATAAAAACATTGACTTCAAAGCAAGGCATGTAGTCAAATAAACTATGGCATGGATCAACAAGCCTTATCGAATGGATCCTATTCCCATTAAAATAAAACCAGGTCCAACTAAGAAGGTGGGAAAGAAACATGGAGAGAAGCCCGTAGTGCCCCAATTTAAGAAGACCCCACCCCAAAAATTGGTAATAGTATATGGGCATGTGCATGCAATAGAATATGGTTCCAACCCTAGGCATAAGACACCAAGGACAAAGATGATAGGGAAAATAGATCCTCTTGTTGATCCATCACAGGCCACCCAAGGAGAAGGCCCTACCACATCTAGCTCATCTCCTACTAGCATTGGAGAAAGAAAGAGGTTTTACAAGAGAAAGAGAGCTTCTACCTCTCCCTGATTAGACACTCTATAAAAGGAACTAGAACTGGGTGATGGGCCCTTAATCAGGAGGAAAAGATCTCAGGAAGCCTCTCTAAGGACAAGATACACCTAACTCCATGGTAGGGATTAACATAGAGGCATAGGTGCCCATCAATCTTGAGGATATCTTCACTCCACCTCAATCAAAATTCACAAACCTCGCACTAAACATACCTCTCACAGGATTCGATTGTAGCACCAATCAAAGGGTAGAAACTTAAGATACTAACACTACCCAAAACATAAAAGGGGACAAGACTACAGGGGAAAGTGTAGCACCAAATCCACCACCTTACATTACTACTCCACCACCCTCTCTCTCAACTCCTACACCAACTCCACCCTCCTCCATTTCCACTCCCCCACATGGAGTGCAAGTGTCAACTCCACCACCATCTATTCCTCTGCCTTCCTCTAGCCTGACTCCCCAAGTGTTAGTAAGTACAAAAGCTACACCTCCCCTTAAGACCACACTAGAATCTATGAAAGGTATTAATACACAAATATCAATCAATTATTTTGAGGATGAAGGAAAAGATAAAGATCAACATGATTCCACAAGGGAAGAAGAGAAGGGAGACTAAGAGAAGGGAGAGGAAGAGAGAGAGGTAGGAGAAGTAAATGAGGAGGAGAGGGGAGAAGAGAGTGAACATGAAGAAGATTCAAATAAAGAGGATAGGGTGACCTCTAGCCCACAAATCTTTTCTTCATTCCTTCACATCGCCCCGTATGAGACCATTACTGCCTTTAGTAAACCCACTCGGTTAACTAAAGAGATTCAGCCCTAAAAAAGGACTTACACAGATGAAGAGGATAAAGAAGACACAAATATGTCATTATTATGGCAAGCCTTCCTTCAAATGGAGACTAATATACTAGCAAGAACCATATCATACATTGCTCAAGATACCAAGAGTCATTGGAAGATACGGGTGGCAGTTCCCTCTACTAACGCATCTCAAGTGAAGGTAACCCCAGAAGACTATACATTTGAAGAGGTGGATTTGGGAGAGCCAACAAGAGAAGCAAGTAAGACTCTGGCAGCTTTAGGACTCAAACATGTTCTAGGCTTTATGAGAAAAGATGAAGAAAATATCAAGTCCCTAACTGAGCATAATGAGGCTCTGAAGAAATTCATCTATAAAATGGTGGGTCCTACTGACCCTATTTTCCCAAAGGCCTTATTACAGTTCATACTAGACAAGAAAGTTACTCTAGACTTGCTGGCAGGTGTAACCCATTCTTTCATTCAGGTAAGTGTTGATTGGAAGAACAATTTTGAACAATCAGCAAAGAATGTGATTAGGGATATATTGCGGCCATTCAAGGTTATACTTAAAGAAGCCACCAATTTGGTGGATCTTATGGAAGGAGATGGATGATTAGACACTAAATTGTCCCAACGGCGATCATCTCTGTAGGATCTTAGCATAATAAGGAAGCAGTGCTTCTAAATTTTGGTCAAGATATATAAAGGTGAAGAGATATAAAAATTTAGTACCTAGACCAAAAGTATAGCAAACTCCACAAAGGTCCATGAGAAATGTTTGGAGAAGGTGCATCAAAAGCATAAGGAAATTATGGAATGGGAGGAATAAATAGAGAAATTTTTCACAGGTATTGGCTTAGAGTTATACCAAGATGAGGATAGGAAACTTCTATGCCCAACCAAAGAAGTGATAGAGCAATTCAAAGTTATTCTGGAAGGAGTTAGTACCAAAGAGGGCATACACCAACTTTTTGATTTCAAGGAAGATATGCAAAGGATGTGTTGGTTCTTTTTTATGTTGTAATACAAATACCAACAACCTCTTCCCTATATGAAATGTTTTATAGAGGATCCACCTCCAAATGTATTCTTATGCAATAAAAGGACCAACTAACAAGCACTCTCCTAATACTTCTACACTTTAGGTCCTACTACACCACGGGGGGGATACCCTGCAATACCTTCTAATATATCAAATCTAGTATTATCAAGTAGTAATCTCACTATGACTCAACATGACCATGAGATACTAAATAATTTGTTAATTATCCATTGAACATCAACCTTGAAATGGAGCATGAGATAGAAATCATAACAAACTTATACAGATGAAAAATTAATGGATTTTAATATGTTTTCTTTTAGGAAACCATAGCCAATGTGCAACTAGATATGCAATAAAACAAAACTTATAAGCTTCAAATCAGTGCTTTATCCATTGGGCTATACTCTAACTCAAATACAATATACTAAAATAAATGTTTGCCAAAGACTTTAAATCATAATACAACCACCCCAAACCATACTACTAATAGAATACTTGCAGTGTGTCAGATGAATCTATGCATAAATCAGAGCCTAATTTAATCTGATCCTAGATTATAACTCTCAAGTAAGTACATAAACACAGTGAAAAACTATGCTAATGAATTATAAAATTCATAACTAAATGACACATAACACAAGAGAGACTGGAATTTGGGTCTTTGTATTAAATTAAGAAAATATTGCTTCAGTATGCAAAAGTGCTCAGAGATAACTTGCAAAATATCTCTCAACTATTTGTTGGAATTATATTGAGATGATGTACTGAGAGGGGAGGGGTGAATCAGTACCTCTAAAAATTTTCTTGGTTAGCCCATTAACCCTTAGTCGTCAGTTTGTAATTTATCATATCTAACTATTCATCTTTCTTTATGCATATGTAATCATATCATACATTATTTTGATATGTAACAATAATAGAAACATTCATGAAAATAGATAACACATGACACAATATATGATATTTCAAAAAACTTCTATTAAGGAAGTAAAAACTGCGGTGGGGATTGTTACCCACAAAACTTCACTATCTGTAGATAAGAAGGAGCCGGTTAAGGCTTACAATTGGTCACTTCTGATGACCTACCCTGTTAGGAGTATTATAGTGGAGACCTATTAAGATCTACCTCATTTGAAGCTTTAGCAACACTGTTAAGTGTGCACTTTGTTAAGAGATTTGGAAAGAACGGTTAAGTCCACCTTCTACAAAAGGATTTTAGATGTGATGCACTTGTTAGAATGCAACTACATAAGTCTTTGATCTGATGATAAATGCAATCTTCAATTGCTGATAGAAGATCCTATAAAGCTTCATACATATTAGTAATCATCCTTCCATGATTGAATAATACATTTTTCTTCTTATCGGTAGCCTCTGTGTGTTCTTGAAAACTGATGTACTCTGTTTCTGATCTTTGCATGAATTGTGCCTTCTGCTCCTCAGATGCTCTTGGTGGCTATCAACAATGTGAATTCATCTCCTCACAATAGAGTATGAACATCTATTTATACTATTTTAGGTTCAATTCTTGATTCATGCATCGCAAGTTAACTCTAGATCCAAGGTATACAACTTGACCTTGATCTTTAGTTAGATATGCTTTAGATCCATTAGGATGCTTTAAAGCATTTACATAAAGCTTGCATGACCATCAAATTATGATTTAAAACAAAATAAAACTCTATAAATATAATTACATTGCTTTATCCATCGTGTAAAACTAAGATCCACAATTTGTGGGTTCTTGATCTGTCTGTCAGTTTTGATGGTTAGTTTTCTTGGTCGTCAATGTTCCTTTCTTGAACTGGTCATCGGGTATGCCTTTTCTATTCCTTATCAGGTTTGTTTTGAAAACTGTGTCACTGGTAATGCTTGTGGTTGCTGGTGATTCTTGTGGTTTCCGGTGATTCTTGTCACTTTTATACTTAGCATTTTTCTCAAAATAATTGTTCTTTCGGGTATGCTTGCATTTCACCGGTACTGCTTGTGGTTTGCCGATTATGCTTGCTGTCTACCGGTAATGCTTTCTATCTATGTTTTTTAGTGAGTATACTAATGGAAAAATAATGTCATCAATCTCCCCCTTTGACATTAGTATCAAAAATATGATATGTCCAACATACTGAGTGTATTAGTATGTACACCTGTGTATACTCCTTCCTTAGTCATTTGAATGACTCCCCCTATGTATATGCCGGTAAGTGTAAGTATATATACATATCCTTTATTTTTTCTTTTCCTCTTTTTCAATCTGATATATATATTTTACATATCTATATACATTGCCTTTCCTCCTTTTTCGATTCTAAAGGCAAAGGTACTTACAAATTTTCAAAAAGGTGGGAATGTGAGGACTTGAATTTCTCCATCATTTTCTCCCATTTCTCCTTCAGCATTTCTAGAGCCATTTTCTCTAGTGAAATCCTTACATGGATATCATAGATGTTTTCTACTACAGAGATCTCCAAGGTTGCTATTAGATTTCTTTCTTTAGAAATATGTTGCTGCAGAATTGTAAGATTTGGTAGAATATGTGCTTGTAGTTCAGTGATCTCACCTCTGAATTGAGTCTCAGCATCCCATATTTCTTGCCTTAGCCTATTTTCCTCAATGACCATGTCATGATGTGCCTTTATGCTATCGGCTTGTGAGGTTAGGCTTTGTGTACTCTTTGTGACAATTGAGTCAATTTCTGCAAGTTTGTCACTGTTCTCTTTTCCATATTTCTCTAGTGTGCACATTTTTTGAACTAAGGTGATTGCTTCAGCAATCATTGGCTCTAATTCATCACTGAGTTCTGAGAGATTTACCTTGTTTAGTGCCACTTCTTGGCTGATTTCATCAGTTAGCTTGAATTGATATTTCTTTTTTTCTTTCTCTTCCATTGCTTGATCTGCCTCTATACCTTGCTCTGTTATAGCGTCGGTGAGAACAGCAATTTTTTCCTTAACTGAAGTATTTTCATCAATTTTCACTTCAGGAACCAGTTGGTGGAGTATCTCTTTAGCCTTGTCACGTGCCATGTTTTCTCTATGTTCTTAGATCATCTTCTTTTGTATGGCTTTCCTCTGAAAGAGCACTCCAAACTCTTGAAGTTTGTCACTGTCCAATGTGGTAATGTCCCAGTTTGGAACTTTAATGACCTCATCAAGTGTTACAGCCAATATATCCTTCTTTACTATTTTCTTCTTCTTCTTCTTCTTTGGCTGGGTGGCAGATTGATGTACCACCATTTGTAAGGCATGTGATTGAGTTGACTTAGTTGGTGAGTGTCAAGAGGATGAGGCATCCTTATGTATCTATTCTGTGTTCACCAGCCAGTTTGGTGAAGATGTCTCCTCACGTACCTTGGGTGTTTCAACAGATGAATCTTCTTTTTGTTTCATTTCTTCATTTTTCTTAACTTCCTCACTCTTATCTTTCTCTTCAACCTTTGTTGATGTATCTTCTATTGTTTTATCTGACTCTTTCTGTTGTTCTTTTGATACATCTTGCTGCTCATTGGTTGCATCCTTCATTTCAGTGTCTGTATCCTTAGGATTGTTGGATGCACCTTGGTTTTCATCGGTACCCATATCCTTGGGTATATCATCATCTTTCTTAGATGATTTATCCTGACTTGACTGTATATCAATAGCTAAGTCCTTTCTGTTGGTCTTACCCTCTGCAGTATTGATTTTTTCATCGTTTTGGATCTCTATTGTAGGGTCTTTTCCTGTAATGGTGTCGACAATGTTGTCTAACCATGAATCATCATTCATATCAACATCTAAGTTACCCTTTATTGAAAGTTCCTCTTTGGTAACTGCTTCATCCTCCAAGTTAATGTGGATGGGGCTATCTAGTACTTGATCATATTGGCCTTATTTTGACCAATCTTCATGTATAATATCTATTTGTTTTTGGCCTGTGATCTGTACTTCTTCATTCTCCAACTCAACTGTTGAGTTACCTATTGTGTTGATAGGTTCCTTTTCAGGATTGCTTTCCTCATTAGGTTTTAGTATTCCACTCCATATTTTGTGAGTGTCTTCTTCTAGCTCTATAAGCTTTCCTTGAAGAAATTTGTAAGCTCTCAGTTTTGGTGAGAATTTCTTGGTATATTTCTCCATGACTTCATTGATTTCCTCTTTTGTTGAATCAGGAGGCATAAGAGAGACTATTAATCTTTCTCTTATCCTCTTCTCCTCATGGAGTGCAAAAGTGAATCGAGAGGATATCTTATCTAAAATTTCTTGTGGAACATCTTCTCTTGTGAAATGCAGTGGGACATAATAGTGTCTGCACATCTTAGCAATGAGTGCATCTTCAATCTTATTTTGTTCTACTGTATCCCATCGTAACCATTTCCTAAATTTTGGATGTCCAATAGATGTAGCTTTAGAAATGTACTTACATATGCTATCAATGTCATCAGATGGAGATGTAACCTTTGCTTGTCCCTTTTCTAGTTTGACAGTGTCAGGTTCATCCATTTTTGAGTCTTCTAATTCTTCATCAGTCTGAACATACTTTCTCCTCTTTGCAGGTTCCCTAGCTGGTTGCTTAGCCTTTGTAGATGCAGGTTTCCTCTTGTACACCTTCCCTTTTACCATGGGAGAGGGAATAGCATCTTGTGTTGTTTGGCTTCTAGTTCTATCCTTTTTAGTTGGAGGAGGAGGTGGTGAATTAGACTTCTCTTCTTCTGATTCATTTGTCTCTGTTGTATTACCGATGGGAATTTGTTCCTCGGTGTCTTCCTCCTTACTTTGTTATTCCTCCTTAACTTATTGTTCCTCCTTACCCTCTTCTTCTTCTTCTCCATCAGAAGATATATTCAAGTTCTTTTTCAGATTCTTGACCATTCTTTTAGAATACTTTACAGCCTTCTTGACAACAAGATTTGATTTAATTTTTAGTTTGGCTTCCTCATAGGTACCAAATCTCAGTTGTTTGTTGTCAACGGGTTCATTTAATAATGCCTGAATGCATTTTGTTGCTAATCCTATTTTAATTTCATAATGAAGCTTTTAAAGCCATGATTTCGTAGGAACTACAACTTGAATGTAGGTGAAATCTGTATCCACCATACAACAAATATCTTCTTTGTATTCCTCTATCAGACTCTCCAGAATTCTATTCCTAGCCTGTAGCATTTCCTTAATGGCTTTGAAGTACTCATACATTACATTGTCAAAGTTTGTACGAAGTGATTCAATGAATTCACTTATTTGCATGGTGATTGGTCTACTTGTGTCCCATGCTACTTTTCCTATTGAAGGAAAGTACTCTTCAAAGTAGAAGAATATACACATTATGAGGGAACCAAACTTACATGTGTTTGTCATTGAAGACTATTGGTGCACATGTTCTCCTCAAATTGATGCAATAGGATCTCTACCAAATCCATCTTCTTCCCTTGTTTGATGATCTTATAAGCTGTGCTCATTATAGTGCTAGAAATATTGTTCATTCTGCTAGCTTGGAATATCTTATATCCAATTACGCATGTTCCAAACTTCAGCTCTGCATCGGTAATAGTATTTACTTTCAGTGCCCTCTTGTCTGATTTTGCACTGGTTAACCTTTCCACTTCTGCAAGAGGTGGATGTTTGTGAGCCTGAGGTTTTTTGATTGTTGGATAACCAGTCACGGCATGTATAACATCCTTTGTTATAGCCTTTGTTTTGTTCATCCATAGAGAGTTGTCATGGATTCTTCTTAGAAAATTTTTTATCCACTCTATTTTGAAAACCCTAGGAAAATTAAGTGCATTTATGAGTCCTTTCACTTCCAAGTGTTTATGCTCATCTTTGAGCTTTCCACCTTCATCACAAAGTGCCACATGAGCATTATCAAGGTCTAGATCTCGTATCTCTGTGATCTTATAGTGAATATAGGACCTAAAATCCTCGACCAATAAAACCCTAGCTAGGATTTGGGAGAATGCTCCAGAATCATGTGGTTGAGAGGCTATCTCAGGATGTAACTTATATTTTGGTTTAGCACATGCCCCTCTACTAACAAGTCTGAAAGGTTTCTTCTTGTCAACCTTGATTTTCTCTACCCTAGACGTTGATGCCATTGTATTTGATATTTAAGGCTTTTCGTAAATCAAAATAGTGCTATCAGTGAGTGGATTAACTTACTGAATGTCTATGATTTCCTTTGAATCTAAATGCTCAGTGAATTCCTTCTGCTAGGTCACTTCTCAAACTGCACAAAAATCACTCTGCTCTGCTCAAAAATTGCGGGTGCAAAAATGAGCCTGCCCGTCAGGCTTTTATTCTTTTTGGTGCCCTAAGTTGTCATTAATGCTTATCAACTCATTGGTTTATGAAGACTGATTTTTTCAGTAAAGACATTTATGACATCTCTGGTGTCTGTGCAAATCATCAGGGTAGCTTAGTGGTTTGAAGACTTCACTGATGCTCGTCGGTGATGTTGCGATGACAGTTTTTGTGATTCAGTGTTTACCGATATTCATCGTGTTACACTTAGCTTGTGTAATGACCGATACATTCTGGTAAGTCTTGCATATATTTTCTGTGTGTGTT
The DNA here is from genome assembly GCA_018584345.1 of Thuja plicata. NCBI lineage: Eukaryota > Viridiplantae > Streptophyta > Pinopsida > Cupressales > Cupressaceae > Thuja > Thuja plicata. Next base: position 5,300,900 of record MU224832.1, on the reverse strand, counting down.
CACCGATGCAGATTGTGCCTAATAACCGATGGTTTCTTTTCAACAGTTTAGTACATAACAATGTATTGCATTTTTATTCATGCTAATATTACAATATGAACTATGTATAATGGAACTAATGCATAGTAAAACTTGTCATATTGCAGTTCCATACTTACTTGTGAAATCTAGCTAGATGTAGTGATGTCACTAGATCCAGTGGATGGGGTGTCATCATTTGTATTTCTTGTACTAGCACCTTCAGTGTTTGTGGCTTTTACCCACATCTTGTTTCTCATTCTTTTGATGTCATCAATGGTATTTCCATTAGCATGTGTATTTGTATCTCTCAGTCGATCTTTGCGATCTTTTATCACATGTCCAACCTTATGACAATGTAAACATGCCATACCTAGATTGGTCCATCCTCTTGACCTTCTGGTCCACTTTCTCATACAGTTGGTAGCAATATGACCAAACCTTCCACATGTTGTGCAATTTACCTATAATGCCCAAAATTTACATCCAAAAATAGAACAACTTTTTTTTTAAAGAAATATATAACATACTGTATGAGTTAATTTTGGCCTTCTAAATCAACCACACACTTCAACATAGTCCTTCTTCACCAGGTACAGCCAAGACTGAATATGAGTTATTCATCATGCCTGTCTATGTGATTCGACCTGTTGCCTTCTATCTAGATGGAGTTTTGAAATTTACTCTCAGGATGAGGGCCTCACAACTATGGACCATCTAAGAATGAAGGATTTTAATCATGATAACAATGAAATGCAAAGATTATGCTAATGAATTGAAATATGCAAGATCATCTAAACATGAATACTAAATGCCATTAATCTAGAAATTGAAACTATTCTACTTGCAATATGCAATTAATCTATATGATCTTAAGAAAATGAGATAACAATTCAGTATAATAACAATGCCATTTTGATTCAAGTTTTTAGGGGATTTGAATGAAGAAAGAGGGTTCTTTTATAAACCCTGAGAAGACCAGAATAGAAACTTTCCTGCTTTGAAATAAAACAACTTAGAAAAGCTAGTTAAAATAGAAAGCTTTATTGAAAAGAAT
>MU224832.1:5244195-5265924 GCA_018584345.1 Thuja plicata | reverse complement strand
CCATTTATCAAATGGTGTTACCACCACCTGTGGGTTTAAGGGCATTTCATCTGATCTTGTTGGTCAACCCATTCTCTGGCATTTGTCACACTTTCTTGTATAACTTGTTGCATCTTTGTGAAGTGTAAGTCAATAGTAGCCAGTTGTTAAAATCTTCTATGTTGTTCATTTGGCTGCAAAGTGCCCTCCACATGGTTCATTGTGACATGCATGAAGAATGTCATATGTCTCATCTTCTCTTACACATCTTCTCATGACTTGGTTAGGTCCAGTGTAAAATAATATGTTATCAATCCAAGAGAAATGGAATCTTTTCTCCACAAGCAACTTATTTTCCTTATAAGAGAAATATGTTGGCATTTTATTAGCTGCTAGGTAGTTAGCTATATCTGCATACCATGGATTCTGGATAGCAATATGAAAAAAATATTCATCTGGAAATGTATCATCTATCAAAGTAGTATCTTCTTCAACATGATGAAGTCTAGATAGATTATTAGCTACCACATTTGATTTCCCTGGCTTGTCAATGATTTTTATGTCAAATTCCTACAATAGAAGAAGCCATCTTGCTAACCTACCTGTTATGACAAGTTTGTTCATGAGATATTTAATTGCTGCATGGTCAGTATGAACAAAGATAGGATAACCAGTTACATAATGGAGGAATTTGTTTAGAGCATAAACTATTGCTAACAATTCTTTCTCAGTCACTGTATAGTTTAACTCTGGTCCATGTAGACTCTTACTAATATAATAGATTGCATTTTCAAGGTTTTTAGTCTACTTTCCTAAGACAACACCTACAGCATAGTCTGAAGCATCTGTATGAATGTGAAATGGCAATGTCCAGTCAGGACCCCTAAGTACTGGTACAATTGTCAAAAGTGACTTGAGCTGCAGGAAGGACTCATCACATTCTTTTGTCCAAGCAAATTCAGCTTCTTTGGTAAGTAAGTTGTACAGAGGACTAGCTATTTGACTAAAGTTCTGGATAAACCTCCTATAATAACCAGTGTGACCTAGGAAAGATCTTACTTCTTTTTGCTTAGTAGGAATAGGGAGTGTGAGAATTACCTCTATCTTTGCAGGGTTTACCTATATTCCAGCTTCGGAGATAAAATGTCCCAACATCACTCCTTCCTGCATCATTAGAAAGCACTTTTCAATGTTGAGAGACAGGTTATGCTCCTCGCATCTGATCAGTACTTTCTCCAAATTCTTCAGAGCTTCCTCAAATGTGACACCGAATGTAGTGAAGTCGTCCATGTAGATTTCCATGCAATCATGTGATATATTAGCAAAGATGCTAATCACAGCTCTCTGAAAGGTAGCAAGTGCATTGCATAATCCAAATGGTAATAATGAATAGGCATATGTGCCCCAAGGACATGTGAACGTAGTCTTTTCTTGATCTTTGAGGGCAATGCTTATCTGATTGTAACCACTGTATCCATCCAGGAAGGAGAAATATTTCTTTCCAGCCAAATTATCCAAGACCTAGTCAATAAAAGGAAAAGGAAAGTGGTCTTTCTTTGTAGCATTATTTAATTCTTTGTAATCCACACATATCTGCCACGTACCTCCTTTCTTAGGTACAATTACCAATGGTGATACCCACTTGCTATCAGAGATTGGGTAGATGAATCCAGCATCCAACAACTTCTGCAACTCTATTTTAACTATTTCTCTCAGTGCTGGATTTATCCTCCTCTGTGGTTGTCGAAGTGTAAAACTTCCATCATTGATGTAGATTCTATGGGTGTAGAGTTTTGGGTTTAGTCCCTCCATATCTCCATAATCCCATGCAAAGGCTTTTTCATGCTGATTGAGGATCTTTGTTAACAATGCCAAATGTGATTGGGACAGCTCATTGTTTACATGGAGGCTTCATCCTAAGGACAGTTCTACTATTTTTTTTAGCTCTGCCATTAACACTTTAGGCACTGAAATTCTAACTATTTCATTTTCTAGTAATTGATTAATCATTTCAGGGTTTGCTAGAGGCATACAATCCTCATAGGTACATAGCTGTAAAACAAAACTTTTTGAAACATCTTTAGCCACAACACATTCATTGGTTAGAATGCTCTGTATCACATCATCTTCCTTTTGCATCTTTAGAAAAGATTGCTTATGAAAAATCATGAGCTGGGATACTGAATTAAGCTCCTCCTCCTCCTCATCTCCTAGGTCTGGCCAAATAGGTTCTCCCAAGTCTGGCTGGGGTTGGGCAGGAGGATATAGGGATAGTTTCCTTATGGCTTGTCCATTTGAAATTATCATACTGCCTGATCTACAATTAATTTTGGCATCAGTAGTGGCTAACCAAGGTCTTCCCAAGATTACAGGATAGCCAGCAAAGTTTACTTTAGGTGATAGGATGAGAAAATTAGTAGGATACTCCCATGAATCTAAGGTTACTATCACATCTTCTATGAGGCCCTCTGGAGTAACAGTTGAACTATCAGCAAGTTGTAACACTATGGTTGTTGTTCTTAAGCCTTATATGCTTAGCCTATGCATTGTATCTTTAGTCATAACATTTATTGTTGCTCCCAAATCAACTAGAGCATTTTTCATAGTATGTCCATTTATTATCAGGTTGACTACTAGACTGCCAGGATCTGAATACTTAGGTATTACCACCTTTCCTAACATGATATCTACTAATTGACCTACAACATATATTGTCTGTGGGTCTTTCTTCTTCTGCCCTAGCTTCTTAAGGCATGCTTCCTTAATAGCCTTTCCATAAATAGGTATATCTTTGATAGCTTAAAACAGTGGGATTTGAATATTCATATTTTTCAGCTGCTCAATAATATCAAATATTTCTTCCTCTTGGGGTATAGGTTTTTCTTTATTTAACCTCTGTGGAAAGGGTGGATTTGAAGTGTGGATAGTATTTCTATTGGGTATATCAGTAGGCTGGCTGGTATTTGGCAATGTGGCTTCTGGAAGCAATGTTGTAGGAGTGTCTACAACTTCTATAATTATAGGATATTCAGGTGTGGGCAGGGTGGTATCGGACCTCAAATGAATATTAGCTATTTCTATTGAACAAGTAGGGCACTGCTGAGTGTCAGTAGTGTATGCTTGCTGCTGCTATTGTTTATTGTTTGGATTTGGCTATGGTTGAGCAGGCAATTGGGTAGGCTTTGGATTAGCATTAGTTGCTGCAGGAGGTGGCATTATTGTAGGTGGTTGCACTGGAGGTGGTAATTGTGGACTGCCAAAATTTTGGTTAGGCCACTGTGGAGGCCCCCTCCATTGGTTAGTTTGCTACCAATTTCCTTGCGGTTGTTGCCATTGAGTCTGCTGACTAGGCCACTAATTATTTTGCTGATTTGGCCACTGATTATTTTGCTGATTTGACCACTGATTATTTTGCAGAATTTGCCATTGGTTATTCTGCTAGTTTGGCCATGGGTTATTCTGCTGGTTTGGCCATTGGAGTTGAGAGTACTGAGAAGTGTTCTGATAATTTTGGTTTTGCCACTGATTATTATTAAAATTTGAAAACTGTAAAGGATGTTGTGGCATACCTTGTCATGAAGCCCATGGTTGTCGTTAAGCAATGAAGAACACTTGATCATTGTCTCCTTCTATCTTCATGTAGTCAGTTGGCAAATGTTGGTTTTCCAGATTGGCTACCAGCTTACATTCATAGTCTTGCTTCTGTTTGCGGCAATGTGGATAGTACTCAGCCAATTGTGATTTAGCTTATGGATGCTTCTTCTTGGAAGTCATTGTGTCAAGATGTGTAGCTACATAATTTATAATATCTTGCTTGAAATCTACGATAAAATTGGATATCTCCAGCTTTGAGACACCTAAACCAATCCCTTTTGTGACTTTGGGCCGGTATCCTCTGCCTTTCTTCACAGTTGACCTTGAGTAGTTTTGACAGATTCTCTTGAGGTCATCCCAAGAAGATTGGGATATGTCTCCACCAGCCATCAAATCTAATGCTTCTAGACAGTTGTCATTTACCCCTCTCAAAAATACTAGCTTCTATGAATCCTCTGCCAGTACATGCTGGGGGTTCTTCTACATTGTGTACAAAAATCATGAAACATAATCCTCCAATGTTTCATCTTCCTTTTGAGACATCCTAAAGATATCATCTCCTTTTGGGTCACTGCCTTTGCAATAATCTTTATATTTCTGCAGAAATAATGTCTGCATCTCATCCCAGGTACCTACTGCATTGGCTCCTAAGCCCATGAACCATCGTAATGCTGACTCTTTCAGTGTTGCAGGAAACAACTTGAGCTTATGAGCATCAGTATTATAGTCAAAACTTTGACACAGTATGTCAAAATCAAACAAGAAAGTGTCAGGCTCCTCAGTGATAAGTCCATAGAACTTTGGGAGAGCAGTTGTGGGTATATTCTTGAGATTAGCATTGTTTATAAGGCTTGGGAGAGGAAATGAAAAAGTAGGATGTGCCATTACGGGAGGTATTTGATTGTGGGGTTGCTGTTGGAAAGGAGAATTGGCTACTGGATTGTTAACGTTAGGTGGATTTGGGTCAAAATTATCTAGAAAGATGGGCAATATTTCTACAAAATTACAGAAGCCACTTACATCAAATGGTTCTGCTCTGGAGGAAGATGCTACAGGAAAGTTGGGGCTTGTGTCCTCAAAGGGTAACTCAACTTCTTCAACTTCCTCATTCAAATTAGCAGGCTCTACTGGGATAAATCTATCATATTCATCTCGTCACCTTTCTCTTTGATGCATGCAATTGAATTTTTCACACTTGTGAAGAAATTTTTAGAGATATAAACATAAAAACTAATCTAGGAATGAAAAATGACTCAAAAATGTTCCTATCTTGACACCATCCTTGGCAGCGGCGCCAAAAATGAACTACCTCACAATAGGTGTATAATAATCATGCTCAAGGCCTTTCTTATGAATGGTTCATTCAATTTAAGGACTACTTTTTCCATTATGAGGTGCATTTAACTTGTCAACCTAGGGACGTATACTTGAAATGGTCGGCATGGTATGTGCACTAGGTTCCTTAAGGAGTCATTCTGCTTATGCTGTAGGAAGGTAAAAATGCATAAAAGAAACCTACACTAGTGCTGTAGGAAAAGAATACATTTATCTTCTTACTAGAATGAATGCTAGAAATTTCAACTCTATTGAAACCTATGATTTCAACCTAAAACATCCATTATAACTATTCTTGCAGATGTTGTAGGAACACTCACGAGTTGCGATGCTGTAGGAAGAAATTGTAACTTCTATATGAAATATTAGAAATGCTGGAAATGAAATCTATTCTATTCTAACCTATTCCACCTCTAAAGTGGGCCCCCTTGGTCGGTTTCTGCTAAACTATGAACACAGAATGTAAACCAAGAACTATTTCATTGCGTTTCAAAAACTCATTACATAAAAACAAGACATGGAACTTGAAATAGATTGCTGTGAAAATACAATAGTGTTCTTCCAAAACCTTTCTCTGATTTCTATCTAACTTCAAACTATCGGTCCAATCCCTATATATAGAGGATTGAACATTATTACAAAATAGAAAGGAAAACCATCTTGCTGAAAACATGTTGGAGAAGAATATGGAAATACAACGGCCCGCGGTGTGGGTAATGAAACTTAGATGACCAATTCAACATACTAAGTGTAGAAGGAATATAGGCGCGCTACATCCCCGCATCCTAGAATAATGGCTCCATTGTAGCAACTGTGTTTTCCTGGTGCTGTAATGATCACTCCGCCGTAGCTGGTCTTCAACGGTCTTCTTTGAATGTTGTCGACCACTCTCCAGCCGCTTCTCTCCTGTCAAGTTAGTTATGACATGAAAATATTCATGCAACAATCTTAGTCAAATTAAATATCCAGATGTTAGAACATATATTCTAATGGTTTTATGAAATACTGCATTATATGTATAATATTGGAAAAGTATGTCAAAAATATCTACCCATGGTTTAACAGTTCTATCTGGACTTTTATCACAAGTTTTTACTAGCTAGGCTCTCGAATGTTTTAACAAAAACTACAATAGAGTATTTAAAATTATACAAAACAAAGGCAATAATTTAGCCTTATCATAGGTGTTACAAGAATTTAGATTCTTGGAGAAAGCAGACCAAACTACTGGAAAACAAAACTACCACACAACAGGAAAACAAACTAAACTATGACAGAAATAAATGCACTTGCAGAAACATGCTATGTATACAATTCTAATGTTCATGAATAATTAGACTTCATGAGAAGTGTAACTTCAAGAACTGTCCATGAACTGGCAGTTCTAAAATATTTCTAGTGAGCTCTTTCAACAAATATGAATTTTGCCCATACCTTTCATGGACAATAAAAGGTCCCAGCCAAATTCCTTTAAATTTTCCATGCTTTCCTTTATCTTCTAGCTTGGCATTCCACATGAAAACATAATCTCCCACATCAAAATGTCTTGAGACTTTCTTCTTGTCATACAAGTTCTTAATCTGCAATTGAAGTTTTTCATTTTTTAGGGAAGATTACCTCCTGGCTTCATCCAATTCTACCAAGTCATCAATTCTCAATTGCATGTCATTATCAATATCATCATCATAAGTTTGCACAAACTTGTACATCTACATCAAATTGTTCTGGGGCAATCTTTCTTGAATTCCATAAACTAAATCAAAAGGTGCACATCCAATAGCCTTTTTTGATGTCACCCTATCTGCCCATATAGCCAATGTAAACTTTGAATCCCAAGACTTCTTGTATGTATCTAAAACTCTTTTAATAATCTTGAGGAGGCTCTTATTGGTGGATTCAGCTTGACCATTTCCTTGTGGGTAATAAGGTGTAGAGTAAGAGATCTGAATACTATATTCAGTACAAAAGTTAACATATTCCTCATATTTAAAACACATGGAATTATCTGAGACTATTTTCTCTAGGCACCCAAATCTAGTAATTATCTTCTTCAGAAAAAAATCAATAACTACTTTACTTGTATCTGTCTTAGTGGGAATTTCTTCTACCCACTTAGTAAAGTAGTCTATAGCCACAATAATCCATTCATGTGCTCCACTAGATTTTCTAGATATCCCTCTTATAAAATCAATACCCCATTGTTGAAAAGGGGCTTGAACTTCTACTGGTGTGAGGGGTACATTACCTGAGAATTTTAGCTTACTAGAGAAACATTGGAAAGCATCACATTTTTTAACCAGTTGATAAGCATCTTTGAAAATGGTTGGCCACCAGAAACCTAATCTCAAAATCTTATGTGTTGTAGCATTGGCCATGTAATGGACACTACACACTCCATTATGCATCTCTTGCAGGATCATGTTTGCATGTTCCTTATCAACACATTTCAATAAAATTCCTTTAGGATTCCTCCACCATAATTCATCTCTGATCAGGGAAAAATGGATGGCTTGAAATTTTAGTGTTCTTTTCTTATTTTCATCCATGCCCTATGGAAAATTCATCCTCTATAAGTAATAAATAATGTCAGTGTACCAGTCATAATGGTCAAGGTCACAAATGAAAGGTCTTTGCTCTTCCTCCAGGGTATTAATGTGATTAGCGTCCAAGTTTGCACTAGGCATCAGTTTGGCTAAACCCATCCCCCTAACCCACTTTGTGATCTAGATTTCTATATTGAACTCGTGAATCCTATTTATCCATCTACATCTTGTTCCTGACACTTCTTGTTGAGTAAAGATGTCCTTGAATTCTACTGTAGGGACATAAGCCACTACAATGGCCCCTATTAAATAACACCTAAAATATTTCATAGCTTCAACTAATGCATAGGCCCACTTCTCAGTTAAATCATACTTGAGCTCTACATCATGCAATGATTTTCTAAAAAAGGCAATAGGCTGCTCAAACCCTTCTTCATTTTTCTGTAACAATACAACAACAATAGTGTGACATGATGCAAATGAAAAAATATTCATGGGTTTTGAATAATCAGGAGTTCTCAAGAAAGGGGCATCCTTAATAGCTTGCTTAATCTCTTGAAAAGACTTGGTGGCCTCTCCATCCCATTCCATTTTAAGATCCTTCTTTAACATTTTTTAAATTGGTCTACTTTTTTCAGAAAAGTTAGTTACAAACCTTCTAAGAAAATTTACCTATCCGAAGAATGAATGAATTCCCTTGACATTTCTTGGGATGGGAACTTTTTCAATAGCACCTACCCTATCTGGGTCAATTCTAACACATTATTTTGAAAAAATGTGACCTAATAACTTACCTTCTGTCACCCCAAAGATGCACTTCTTGGGATTGAGAGAAATCTCAAATTCTAAGGCTCTTTCAAAAAAAATTCCAAGTGCTCACAATGTTGCTCTTCCTTTTTTGAATAAGCTGTGAGATCATCCTAGTAGACCTCAAGAAACATTTTCAAGAAGATTGAAAATGCAACATCCATGGCCCTCTGAAAAGTAGCCCCAGCATTCATCAAACCAAAAGGCATCCTCACATATACATATGTTCCCCATGGTGTGGTAAAAGTAGTCTTAAACTGCTCTGATTCTTTGACCATAATCTAGTTATACCTAGAGAATCCATCCATCATGGACATAATTTCACATCCAGTGACTCTCTACAACATATTCTCCATGTTGGTGAGAGCATAGTTATCTTTTAAGGAAGATATGTTAAAATTTCTGAAATCCACACACAACCTAATATCCCCATTCTTCTTTCTAATAAGAGCTAGATTAGAGACCCAGGAAGAATGCCTAATGGGCTTGATTATCCCAGCATATTAAATCTTTCTTAACTCATGTTCCATCTTAGGGACTCTACTTTTGCCTAAAGGGCTTGGCATCTTCTTTCAATGGAATTTCATGTTGAAATAGTTCTTCATTATATGCCTTTAGGTCATCATATGTCTAAGAAAAGACTTTTTGTATTTCCTTAAAAGATCAGTTAGATCCTTCTTCACCTTGGGTGACATTTTATTACCAATAAATAATTTATTAGGAACTTCTTCTATTCCCACATTAAATTCCTCCAAATATTCAGATTTATTTACACATGTTACAGAGTATGGTTTGTCCTTACTGTCAAAGGCCCTCTCCAAAACAACTAGTCCTTTTGGGACTTTGTTTGACTTTAGATGCAATATCTCTTTTCCCAGGACAGTATCCTTTCCATCAATATTTTTCACATACTTTGTGAAATATATTTCTTTGTTATCAAGACCTGCCTCACAATATAAGAATCTAATAATATCTACATCATCATCGAACTTTTTCCAGCTATCAACATTGTCAGGTATTGAAGGCCTAGTTTGAACTTCTACCTTAGAAATTCTAGCAAAGGTAATGTCTTCTTACCTTAGGGAAATATTAGCTAGCAGATCTTCCATTATTTTTTGGCTTATGTCCATCCAGTCAATATCGAATGCATCAAAGCTTTCTATCTCATCCCATACTTCATTTTTGTACTACTTCAATCTATGGTTCTTTGATGCATATTTAGATCTGATTTGAGATACCACTAGCTCAGAATCTCCAATAACCCTGATGCATTTGATTTCATGTCTTGAATTTAGTCTTAGACCTATCAACAGAGCCTCATATTTTGCTACATTATTAGTACAATTAAATATCAGAGAAAATGAAAACTTGAAGGTTTTTCCAGAGGGCAATATCAACAAAAATCCAGCACCAGCCCCCTCCTTAGAACTGGCACCATCAAAATATATTATCCATAAGTTAGATTGTTTGGATAAATTATTTACATATTTTGACAACAATGTAGGTCATGATTCTTTTACAGTTTGACTTTCCTGCACTTGAAATGACCCCATTTCAGTATCCAAGAAACAATTCATTTTATTATCATCTTGCTCCTAAATCATATGAGGTGTTCTATTTTCCCTTGATACTTTGATGTTTTCACCATTTATGTTAAAAGTGGCAAATGATAAATCACATTGAATGCTTCCCCCCATAGATGCACTCCATTTTCTTGACAATAACATTCCATATTGGGGGGGATGTCTACAACCAATACACTCATAGTCAAGACTTTATCAAGGAAAGCTGCCAATTTGTAAAGCAAAGCCTTAATAGTACCTATTACAGGCACCTCTCTAGAGTCCATAGCTTGGCATCTTCCATGTGGAGTGTCTACCTTTAGTCCCATAGACCTCATGACTTCTGCAGGCATAACAGTATTGGATGCTCCAGAGTCAATCATGCAGTTCTTCAACATTTTTCCATTTATTAACAATGTTAGGAAAAAAGGATGGACAGTTTCTTTAGTAGTGCTAACAATATTTGTATCCAAATAAATTTGGGGAATCTTTGATACCAATTAATCAGATTCCTTTGATAATTTATCCTTAGTGTCTAACACTTTCTTGTTTTGTTCTTTAGTTTTGGTAGAACTGACACATTTCACCCAGGTAAGATATTTTTCTTTGTGCTCTCCTATTCTCATCATTTATAGCAGAGGCACTTTAACAGTTATCTAAGACAAAAATTTCCCCATATCCACAGGGGTGTATGTCATATAAAAAATATCTGATTTCTGGTTTGTGCAATCCACATATTCTTCTTGAGTAGCCAGTTTAGCTTCATTTCCCCTATGTGGTTTGTCCTCCCTTTTGGGATGAGGTATAGAACTCTCTAGTATTTTCGTCTTTTCCTTATACATGTTTGGGCCAATAGTTTTTTTTCCCTTCTTAATCAAAACATTATTGGTACCCTCAACCTGTTTCTCCTTTTCTTGAGGCCTTTTGGTAGTATTTGGGGTATCCTTGATAAAGATACCAGCAGGTTTGCCATCTGCATTTCCAACCACTCTATTTCTTAAAACATAGTTACCCCTTGCTTGTGCAGCCATATTAGTTGTAATCTCAGCTATCTCTTCATCAGATGGCCTTCTCAAAATAGGGGTCTCATCACATCCTTCAGAATTGCATCTCATATTATCAACTTCCCAATCCTGTATATCAAAATCATCAGGTTGATAACATGTTTCTTCATTAAATAGTGAGGAAGTCATACCACAACCACTATCATCATATTCTTCCTCTTCCTCTTCTTCATTTTCCTCAGTGGCAGAAAATCTAGCAGTAATAACACAATATTTAGGGTTGTGTGGGGACTGACAAGGTACACACCAGGGGTTTTCACTGCACATATTCATAGAAGTCTTGTGCAGGGGGTCAAGAGTTTTTTCATCAGACTTATCCTTTTTGGTGGGATAATAGGTTTTCCATCCTTCCACTAGGTAGTATAAGGATAGTTCTCCATATTGGGTTGTCTATTATAATTTCCATAAGAAGGCTTATCATTATTTGGAACCCTATTATGACTACTCTCTCCAGGATTTAAGTTTTTTAGATCATTCAGAATCACCTTAAGGTTATCATCCTCTTTAGGTTTTAAACTCAGGGGCTTATCTGATTCCTTTTTGTTATACATGGTGGGTTTCCAATCTTCTCTCCTGCCCACTTTCCCAGAAACTCTTCTATTTGTCCCAATGTTGACTACTACCTTATATGCTTCCCTAATATTTCTAGAGTTCTTATCTCTTAACAAATAACCCATTTTTGCATCAAAGGCATTAAGATAGGTAGCGAGACATAACTTGTCATCTAATCTCATTACTTGTAGCATCTTGTGCATTGCCCGCTGGAATCTGATGTTGAATTCCACCTCTTGTTCATTAGGGTTCTTCTTTATGTTATTAAACTCATTGAGCATGAACCCTTCATTAGTTTTGTCCCCATATTGGTCCCTGAAACATTCCTTCATCTCATCCATGGTCCCAATGCAATCATGGGGAAATCCTCTAAACCATTCCCTTGCATCCTCAATTAGTGATTGTACAAAAAATTTAATCATAACATCATCATGTGCAATCTCATAATCATCAACCATGTCCATAAAATGCTTAATATGTTCTTCACATGTTATCACATTATTCCCAGCAAATTTAGGAAGCTTATCCCTAATCTTTTTTAGGAATTTCATTGGGATAACCAGGGATGCCAAGAAAAATAAATTGTCTGTACCTTTCAGTATAGATAGGAGTTTTTTGAGATAAAGTGTTACCTTGAGCATTTTAAGTGGTAGCACTTCCAGAATCAATAGGTGGTGGTATATTTGTTTCCAAGTTCAGAGATAATTTAGGGCTAGTACCAATGGAATGAGAACTAGAGACTTTTCTAAGAAATTCAATTTTCTTCTTCATTTCAAGGGCACAGGCTTCCAATTCATCCTTTTTCTAATTCCTTGGCTATCATTTCCCTCTCTCTTTTGGCTCTCTCCAACTCAATGTCCAACTTCATCAAGGGATCCATCATATTCTGTTTACTTACGGGTTCCTTTATTTCAACAGATGCTACCTTTTGTTTACCTTTGTCTTTGGGCTTTGGTATGTCATACAATTGTTGAATAACAGGTTCATACTCTAGTTTCTCAGGTATAACAGCAGCATTCATTGCTTCCAAATCTTTGAGTTTCCTTTTCAACTGGTTAGATTGAATCTAAGCATGTCTGATTCTTTCTTCCTTTTCTCTTTCTCCTTTCTATCTCAAACAAATTTGTTCTTAGATTTTTCTTTCCAACTCACCCACCTCTTCAAAAATTTCTTCAAAATCCACAAGAGTTACATTAGATTCTGAATTCTCTTCCATGATGGTTCTCTCCCTTCTATGGTGATGTGGATGTGGCCTGTCAGATGAGGGAGAGCTCGGATCACTTGGAGCAATCCTATTCTCTTCACCTTGACTCTCAGATATAGACCTTGTCTCATGTCCTTGAGACTTACCACAAACCATATTTCTGGTATACCTAGGGATATCATCGACCCTTTCACTCTGAGAATAAAAATCTCCATAGATTCCTAATCTAGGATGTGCTTCATGTTCAACCTCTACATTTTATTCCTCATTATTAGGGGGAATGGGAGTATCCATTCTTATGTTCCTCCTCTGCCTCCAAGTCTTAGGAGTAACCTCAGCAACATTTTTTTTCACAGCTTTGCCAACTCAGGAAGTGGAGGGAATCTCATTTTCCAACTCATTCTAAGGACAACTATTTATCCTGGATCTAGTATTTTTGTAACTCATAGCTAACACTCTGGTGTATCAAATAATAATAACTTAGCACTGATGCAGAGATTTTTTTGAGTCACCACCCAACAAAAGAAAAAAGCCAAGAAAATACACAATAGCTCAAGCAAAAAACTTGTAGTATGGAAAGTTTTCACGGGTCACAAATATCAATGCATTCTAAGCACTTATCCCAATATATTATCAAGAATGATGCAAGTCACTAGGACATGCAAAGACAAAAATCTATAGTACAATGGTCAACCAACTGGTAAATGAAAAGTAGGCAAGGATTCTAGCTCAATTTGATAAACCTTACTCACTTATAGCAATGAAACATGCAATTCCTCAGTACAGTAGTCATTTTGTTGGTTCTTTTTTATGTTGTAATACAAATAAAAACAACCTCTTCCCTTTATGAAATGTTTTATAGAGGAGCCACCTCCAAATGTATTCTTATGCAAGAAAGGGACCAACTAACAAGCACTCTCCTAATAATTCTACACTTTAGGTCCTGCTACAACAAGGGTTGGATACCCTACAATACCTTCTAATATGTCAAATCTGGTACTGTCAAGCCGTAATCTACCTATGAATCAACGTGACTGGGAGATACTAGATAATTGACTAATTATCCATTGATCATCAACCTTGAAATGGAGCATGAGATAGAAATCATAACAAACTTATACAGATGAAAACTTAATGGATTTTAATATGTTTCCTTTTAGGAAAACACAGCCAATGTGAAACTAGATATGCAATAAAACAAAACTTATAAGCTTCATATTAGTGCTTTATCCATTGGGCTATACTCTTACTCAAGTACAATTTACTAAATTAAATGTTTTCCAAAGACTTTAAAGCATAATACATCCACCCCAAACCATGCTACTAATAGAATCATTGCAATGTGTCAGATGAATCTATGCATAAATCAGAGCCTAATTTAATCTGATCCTAGATCAGAACTCTCAAGTAAGTACATAAACACAATGAAAAACTATGCTACTGAATCAAAAAATTCATAAATCAGATGACACATAACATAGGAGAGACTAGAATTTGGGTTTTTGTATTAAATTCAGAAAATCTTGCTTCAGTATACAAAAGTGCTCAGAGCTAACCTGCAAAAGATCTCTTAACTATTTATTTCTTACTTCATACAATATCCAGTAAAAATCATACTATCTTTCCCCTCTTGACTGAAAACTTTACAAAATGGTTTACATTACAAATTTTCTAGCCCCTTCCAATGATCTTGGGAATCCTTTTATAATTTAGGATTGCAACAAGCTTCGGATCAATATGAATAAAGACAAAATTAGTGACTCATTAAAAGGAAAAAAATGGCTAATTGAGTGATAACCACTCTTTTTACAATACATATTTGGCACATTTTGTCTCTTGACCACTTTGTACTTGTAGTTGCTTCAAATTTGTTTAGTGTGAGCCATCTGGAGTCTGCTGTTCCTTGATGCTATTTTTGTAAAATCCTTTCTCTCAACTGTATCAATCATCTTGTTGGGCTTCCTTGTCCACCTGCATTTGGTTACCTTCACCTAGATTAACAATTGTGTACTTTTCCTTCAAAGAAGTGTACACTTCATCACTTGGCTAGTTAAAACCAAGGATTTCATCCTTCTTGTTGATGACCTCACCCCATCTTGCACTTGCCTTCTTAAATTTTCCTTTCCAGAACTCAAAAAATTCTCTGGCTTTGTTAATGATATTTATAGTTTGGACAAGTAAAATTGTGCCCTCCAAGGTAATGATGCTATGTGTTTGGGCATTTATTTCTTCTTTTATTTGTCTCAACCATAGCACCTCATTCTTTATATCACCATCTTTCTTGAACATGTTAGTGTAATTTCATACCTGTCCTTTGAAAACTCTCTCCTCAAGGTCTCCACTTTTCTAATGAGGGTAATTCTTTTGATATCCAAGTCGGCCATTAATTTCAGACAATTGTGAGTTCTAGTTAAAATAATATCAATATTGTTCTCTTCTTTGGACATGGAATAGAAAGATTTCACTTCAACTTCTTTTCCTTTCCAGGTATCTATGACCAAACCCCACTGATCTTTATCTGCATCATATTCATTAGTAATGTTAAAGACCCTTTTTTCCCAACAAATAAAGATCAGCCAGATTTACTTCCTTGGCACATCTTAAGAGGCTAGATTATATTTTGTTAGTGTGTCTCTATTTTACCCATTCCTCTACTTCTTTGTAGGATAAAGATTCTTCAAGGTCTTTTTTAGAAGTTTCTTATAGCCTCTTCCTTTCTACCAATAATCTGTCTCTTTCCATTTCCACATCTGTTAGAGCAACATGGCTTGATGGCATGGGAGGATAAGTTACATATGGGCTAGATGATGAAGGTTGGTGAGGTTCCTGAGAAATCATCATATGGGGGACCGAATGTTCTAATTTTTTACCCTCTAGTTCAACAATCTTCTTATCTTTCTCAATATATTTTACTCTCTCCTCATTGTATGCACCTAGAACTCTTTCAAATTTCTCACCCAAGATCCTGAGTTCTTTTCTAATTTTTGGGTTACACTTAGACCAAACTTAGCTGATTCCAAAGTTATACCTACTACCTCAACAACCCCTATTTCTACAACCCTTCACACCAGGAGACTACCTAAATGCTCAGCCTAATTATCCTCACCTGCTATTCTGGGGTCTCTCTTCTTCAACTGCCACATAACCAGGGCTGCATGATCCTCACTGAACTTCACACCCTTTGAAGCTTGTTGAACTTCTACTTCGGTGGCATGAACAGTATTTGTCTCATTTCTGATAGCATCAAAGACAATAGCATCAGCTATGTCCCATTCAGGAAGTATTAATACTCCTTTCCTTACTAGTGCTCTTCCTTCCTCAGGAGTAATTTTTTCAAACTTGGAAATCATCTCCTGCTTGATTTCATTCTCAATTTCCTCCTTGCCTCTAGTAGGTTGTTCTTCTTGTTTTCTTTGGCACTTTCTCTTGAATTCATCAATATGAATCCTCCACAAGAACTGTAAAAATGCTCTTTCTTTGAAAAAAGTGTCATCAGACAGAAATTTATCACTTGCTTGCTGAGTCAATGGATCTAGCTCTTTGCCATAAAATTTTTCTACTTTCAGATCAAATTGAGCATGCTTGGGCTCCTCAAGTACCCCTTCATGTAATTTCTTATTTGTGACATAAATTTGTCCAGTATTCCCCATTTGTACACATTGTTGAGCTACAGCTTGTTCATCCATGCGTATTGGAGATTGGGAGGGAGAATAGAGTTGTTCATGTTTCAATTGTTGTCCCTCTTCTACCTTTTGCCTCTCTAGAGATGGAAGACTTTGATCACTAGCCTCTAGTGGCCTCTTTCCCTTAGGATCACTAGTTTGTCCACTTGCTGGTAAAATGGTGCTATATCCCCTTTGTTTGTACACCACATATTCTCCTTGTGGGATATGTCTAACATGGAAGACTTTACCCAAAATTGCTTTAGCCTTCTCTGGCTCTATTTGCAATCTGTTATCCCTTTTCTAGCTCAAATCCTACTTGATCTCTTCAAACATGTCCATCAGTGATTCAATCTTCTTGGCCCAAGGCTGGAAATCCTTTAAAGGATAATATGTGTCATCAAAATGGTGAACAAAATCAAGGCTTTTCTTATAAGACAACCATTTTTATTGCTTTATTTCTTGGTTAATCAAGTCAAGTTCATTTCTGACTGTCTTCCAGGAATTTGAAAATATTATTCAACACTAGACATTTTGCCTTTTCCCTAAACATGTCTTTAATGAAACCCTCAGGGTCAGCACACTTGGATATTGAGGTGGTCAAATTGTATGGTTTCAGAAAATCCTACAGATATTTCCATCCTCCCCTGGTGATGATAAACTGGTGGGCAACATTGATTATGGGAAAAATTATTCCTTTCCCTTTTCCAATCAGGGCATCTTCTTGCAAACTTCTGATCTATCTCAGGACCTCTGCCAATCCTATCTTAAGGGGCACTCTGTAGGGTAAAATGTTTGGCACTCCCCTGAAAATATAAACCCTGAATACATTTGACACTGGATAAGGGATGAAATCACCCTAGTTATGTACTATATTGAGCTCTAGGTCAAATTCCTTTGGTGTCAAGGATTTTGATAATGCTTCAGGAATTCTAGGGTCCTCTTTCAGCAACAATGTCCTGAGTCTGGCAGAAAAATGTCTGTCAAAATTGATGTAGTTGGCCTCTTTATTGTCCCAGGTCATGTCTACATTCCACAGTTGTATAGGCATGATTTCATTGTCCTTAAATATTTTCAGTTCCATTTCCTTCTCGAAATAATATGCCCCCTTAAATAGAAACACATGCATCAACAATGAATACCATGCAAAAGGTCTGGACACCTTTGTGTTCTGAACACCTATTAGCCCTTCATGAATTAGGTCTGAATTATATGGGGTAAAATAAAAAATTATTTCTAGATGGGGATGAAAAATCTAAACCATCATTAGCATATAATGGATCGGCATCTCAACTTGCTCATCATCTCCACATATTTGGCAAAGAGCCCTATAAACTGATTTTTCCTTCAAAGTAATGTAGTCAAGTTTGAAAATTTCTTTTGTGTTTGGACCTACCAGAACTAAGTCCCCAACTATGCAAAAATATTGCTTGAGGGGCCCTTCTCTGAAGTATTTCCTCTAGGCTTGGTAAACTTCCTTTAACTAAACAAAATCAATCTTATCCATGGAAGTGTTTGGATCAATTACACTGAATACCTCCCTAATCTCTTGTGTAGTGACCTTAATCAGGACTTGCCCATTCTTTTCCCTGACTACTCTAGATATGCTATCATAATTCCTTTCTATATATGTAAGCATGTCCATATCCATAAAAATACTAGGCATTACCAATTTTCCTACGTCAAAATGCCATACATTATTAGGTGGGGGATTTACATTTCTCTTACCATAGAGCACCTTAAACAAGGCCAGACCAGTCATACTTATCTTAGTATCCCTAACAGACTAACCCAAGTCATATAACCCTTCAGTAATTTTTAGGTGTGGATCCTTGGGAATGAATTCCTTCATCTTTGATGAATCATTAGTGGACATTGTTAATTATTGCAGCAAATCATCACAGACATTTCTTTCCTTATAATTAATCTTCCTAGTGAATTCTCTTTTGGGACGCTTCATGAATTTTAGGTTTAATAGCCTAATATGAACAATAAAATCTTTGTCTCTTTGCACCTTACTAATTCCTTTTAAGATTTCCTATGACCAGAAGTATTAGTACCATAAAATTAGCCGTTCAGCAAGAAGCTTGAAAATTCGGCCGAGATCACTACAACTTCAATTCTCTCTGCAACTACTATCAATTATGCATAATGACATGAGTGATTGATACAATCACAATCCCATCACTTTAAGCATTAAATTTTGACTGAGCATAAAACACACATTCGCCATTACTCCTCTGAGTTCAATGCTTGGCATACAACTGTTTAAATTTTTCTACTTTTGTATTTTAAGACAGAGCCGTCAATTTTTCTAAATTTTCCTTGTATGAGATGGTCCACAGCAAATCTTCCACAAAATTCATCTCTTGGGACATGTGGCATCATGTCACTTTACCTTGATAGTTAACTTGCAATCATTTTTGATCTAAGGCTTTGCGCTAGCCCTTAGATCCTTTCCGACCTGTCTGGTCTTTACATAACTCTTTGTTAGATGTGAGCGCCATCAACTTAGACACATGTCACAATGTCACTTTCCCTTGATGGTTAAAGATCAAACACTTTCTTCTTAAGGCTTAGTGCCAACCGTCAGATCTTTTCTATCTTTAGTAACTTTAATCACCTTTATAATCATTGGCCTCAATCTTGCAAAGACACATGGAAGCATGACACAATGCCTCATTGGTTAAAACAACCTCACCTTTGATCTCAAGATTTGTGTCATCCGTTAGATCAGATCTAACTTAACTGGTCTTTATTTGTCCTTATGCTGCAATGAGGTCCCACCAACTTGAACACATGTCAACACGGCACGTTCCCTCAATGGGTAAAAACCTTTCATCTTGTGATTAAGGGTTAAAGCTAGCTGTTGGATCTTATTGAAGATAGTGTTAATTTATTATAACCTTTAATCATCCATCAGACCCACCAAATTCCACGTGGAAGCATGGAACAACCCCTTAATGCCTATTTTGCGTGCATCTTTACCATAAGCCTTTGTGCCATCCTTTGCATCTAATCTTACATGCTCCCAATTTACTTCATCTTCTTGCTCACATCTAGGCCCACAGAAGAAATGTGGCAACATGATGCTATCCCTCGAAGTGTAATTCAATGACATCTTTGTTACGAGCCTTTGCACCAGCCATTAGATTAGATCTAACTTGTTCTCCATTTAACCTATCCTCTTTGACAACACTCTAGCCCACCAAACTCCATGTGTCACAATGGTGCATTCCCTTAATGATATCCTTTGCTCAAATTTGTGATAAAGGGAATGTGCCAACAATTGGATGAAAAACATCTTTTGGCTATCCTTCGATCTATGTCTTTGATGCATCTGGTCTTTCCAAAAACACATGGTGCAATGGCGCATTGCCTTGAAGGTTAAAATTTGATCATCTTCACATAGCGGGAATGTGAGAGCCGTTGGATCAAAATATATTAGCTTGACAGATAGTGAACTCAATTAATCTCGTGGACTTTGGACTTAGGGAATAATATAGGACCGCATAGTTAGAACAATGACAACTTAACAAAAAGGAACCCATTTGAGACATGACTTTAAGTGACAAAAAGAAACATAAAAATAGAAACGTTATAGATGCTTAGGGTTTTAGAACCACAATTTGTACTCTGAGACATGAAATAAGGGTTTGTTCAATTGTTCTTCACAAGACACTTTGTAAAAATAGACCCAGGGACCAATTGTTTGAAAAAAAATTAAATAGACTTAACAGTGGCTCTTTCTGGGGATGAATACCTAATGTAGGTGTTACAAGAATTTAGAATCTCATGGAAAGTAGACCAACCTACTCAAAAACAAAACTACCACACAACATGAAACCAAAGTAAACTAAGATAGAAAGAAACACACTTGCAGAAACACACTATGTATACAATTCTAATGTTCATGAGAAGTATAACTTCAAGAAATTTCCATGAACCGGAAGTTCTAAAATATTTCTAGTGAGCTCTTTCAAAAAATATAAATTTTTCCTATACCTTTCATGGACAATATAAGGTCCCAGCCAAATTGGTTCAAATTTTCCATGCTTTCCTTTATCTTCCAACCTGGAATTCCACATGAGAACATAATCTCCTACATCAAAATGTCTGGAGACTTCCTTCTTGTTATACAAGTTCTTAATCTGAAATTGAAGTTTTGCATTTTTCATAGAAGCTTCCCTCCTAGCTTCATCCATTTCCACCAGGTCATCAATTCTCAATTGCATGTCATTATCAATATCATCATCGTAAGTCTGCACAAACTTGTACATCTACATCAAATTGTTCTGGGGCAATCTTTCTTGAATTCCATAAACTAAATCAAAAGGTGCACATCCAATAGCATTTTTTGATGTCACCCTATCTTCCCATACAACCAATGTCAACTTTGAATCCCAAGCCTTCTTGTTTGTATCCAAAACTCTTTTAATAATCTTGAGGAGGATCTTATTGGTGGATTCAGCTTGTCCATTTCCTTGTGGGTGATAAGGTGTAGAGTAAGAGGTCTAAGTACCATATTCAGCACAAAATTTAGCATATTCCTCATATTTAAAACCCATGGTATTATCTGAGACTATTTTCTCTAGGCACCCAAATCTAGTAATTATGTTCTTCAGCAAAAAATCAACAACCGCTTTACTTGTAACTCTCTTAGTGGGAATTGCTTCTATCCACTTAGTAAAGTAGTCTATAGCCACAATAATCTATGAATGTCCTCCACTGGATTTTGTAGATATCTCTCCTATAAAATCAATACCCCATTGTTGAAAGGGGGCTTGAACTTCTACTGGTGTGAGGGGTACATTACCTGATAATTTCATCTTACTAGAGAAACGTTGGCAAGCATCATATTTTTTAACTAGTTGATAAGCATCTTTGAAAATGGTTGGCCACCAAAAACCTGATCTCAAAATCTTATGTGCAGTAGTTTTGGCCATGTAATGGCCACTACACACTCCATTATTCATCTCTTACAGGATCATGTTTTCCTGTTCCTTATCAACACATTTCAATAAAATTCCTTCACGATTCCTCCACCATAATTCATCTCTGATCAAGGCCAAATGGATGGCTTGCAATTTTAGAGTTCTTTTCTTATTTTCATCCATTCCCTGTGGACAATTCATCCTCTATAAGTAATAACTAATGTTAGTGTACCAGTCACAATGGTCAAGGTCACAAATGAAAGGTCTTTGCTCTTCCTCCAGGGTATTAATGTGATTAGCATCCAAGTTTGCACTAGGCATCAACTTGGCTAAACCCATCCCACTAACCAGCTTTGTGATCTAGATTTCTGTTAGCACTTTTTCTTGTATCTCAACTTTAAAATGATTATACTTGAATAAAAACTCCTTTTAACAAGAGAAAGTCTAATTGCTAAGGACTGGATAAGGTCCTTCTTCATTTTTGAGTTCCACA
>MU224832.1:5183932-5220660 GCA_018584345.1 Thuja plicata | reverse complement strand
GCATTTTTCAGCAAGTAAAAAATGGACTTAAAAAATTTAAAAACTATGTGAATTCTTGTTCAAAAAAAATTAAAAAAATTATAGGCATAAACTTCATCCACTTTTACACATTTCATTAGTTTACATCGTCTCCAAATTTTAAACATAAATGCCATTTTTATGTCGTTAAAGTTTAAAAAATTGTGTGTTGTTGACCTTTTCCTTTATAAAAGTGTGACACAGCTTTGTACTTTTACCCCTCTCTCTCTTAGGCTTTTTTTGGCCCATTCTTAATAATATCACGGGGGTTTTTTTATGCTTTTCCCCCTTCAAAAACATTGTCTCATATTGTATGGTGCATGCTTCTAGATTTGGTTACTTCATGGTATGCATTTCCTCACACTTTTCTCATTAGATTAAACAAGATATTTTTTCTCTTTCTTATCATTTCTTATCAGATTTTGCTTTCCAACTCACCCACCTCTTCAAAAATTTCTTCATAATCCACAAGAGTTACATTAGATTCTAAATTCTCTTCCATGATGGTTCTATCCCTTCTATGGTGATGGGCATGTGGTCTCTCATACAAGGGAGAGCTCAGATCACTTGGATAATTCATATTCTCTTCACCTCGACTCTTAAATCTAGACCTTGTCTCATGTCCTTGATACTTTTTATGAACCATCTTTCTGGTATACCTAGGGATATCATCGACCCTTTCACTCTGAGAATAATACTCTTCATAGATTCCTAATCTAGGTTGTGCTTCATGTTAAACCTCTACATTTTCTTCTTCATGATTAGGGGGAATGGGAGTATCCATTCTTATGTTCCTCCTTTGCCTCCAAGTCTTAGGAGTAACCTCAGCAACATTTTTGTTCACTGATTTTCCAAGTCTAGAAGTGGAGAAAATCTCACTTTCCAATTCATTCTTAGGATGACTGTTCATGTTTGATCTAGTATTTTTGTAACTCATAGATAACACTCTTGTGTATCAAATAATAACTCAGCACTGATGCAGAGATTTCTTCGAGTCGCCACCCAACAAAAGAAAAAATCCACGAAAATACACAATAGCTCAAGCAACAAACTTGTAGTATGGAAAGTTTTCATGGGCCACAAATATCAATGCATTATAATCACTTATCCCATTATATTCTCAAGAATGATATGAGTCACTAGGAAATTCAAAGACACAACTCTGTAGTACAATAGTCAACCAACTGGTAAATGACAAGTAAGTAGCTCAAGAGTCCGACTCAACTTGATAAACCTTACTCACTTATAGCAATGAAACATGGAATTCCCCAGTAGAGTCACCAGTTTTTTGGTTCTTTTTTATGTTGTAATACAAATAACAACCTCTTCCCTTTATGAAATATTTTATAGAGGAGCCACCTCCAAATGTATGCTTATGCAAGAAAAGGACCGACTAAAAAGCACTCTCCTAATACTTCTACACTTTAGGTCCTGCTACACCAAGGGGGGGATACCCTGCAATACCTTGTGATATGTCAAATCTGGTACTATCAAGTAGTAATATCACTATGACTCAACATGACCGGGAGATACTAGATAATTGGCTAATTATCCATTGAACATCAACCTAAATGGAGCATGAGATAGAATTCATAACAAAATTATACAGATGAAAACTTAATGGATTTTAATATGTTTGATTTTAGGAAAACATAACCAATGTGCAACTAGATATGCAATAAAACAAAACTTATAAGCTTCAGATCAGTGCTTTATCCATTGGGCTATACTCTGACTCAAATAAAATATACCGAAACAAATGTTTTCCAAAGACTTTAAATCATAATACAACCACCCCAAACCATACTACTAATAGAATCTTTGCAGTGTGTCAAATGAATCTATGCATAAATCAGAGCCTAATTTAATCTGATCCTAGATCAGAACTCTCAAGTTAGTACATAAACACAGTGAAAAACTCTGTTAATGAATCAGAAAATTCATAACTTGGGTGACACATAACATAGGAGAGACTGGAATTTGGGTCTTTGTATTAAATTCAAAAAATCTTGCTTCAGTATACAAAAGTGCTCAGAGATAACCTGCAAAATATCTCTCAACTATTTATTTCTTACTTCATACAATATCTAGTACAAATCATACTATCTTTCCCCTCTTGACTGAAAACTTTACAAAATGGTTTACATTATAAAATTTCAAGCCCCTTCCAATGATCTTGGGAATCCTTTTATAATTTAGGATTGCAATAAGCTTCAGATCAATTAGAATAAGGACAAAATTAGTTACTCACTAAAAGGACAAAATGGCTAATGGAGTGAAAACCACTCTTGCTACAATAGATATTTGGCACATTTTGTTTCTTAACCACTGTGTACTTGTAGTTGCTTCAAATATGTTTAGTGTGAGCCATCTAGAGTCTGTTGTTCCTTGATGTTGTTGATGTAGACTCCTTGCTCTCAACTATATCAATCATCTTGTTGGGCTTCCTCATCCACCTGCATTTGGTTACCTTCACCTAGATTAACCATTGTGTACCTATCCTTCCAAGAAGTGTACACCTCATCACTTGGTCAGTTAAAACCAAGGATTTCATCCTTCTTGCTGATAAACTCACCCCAGCTGGCACTTTCCTTCTTAACTTCTCCTTTATAGAACTCAAAAAATTCCCTAGCTTTGTTAATGATATTTATAGTTTGGCCAAATAAAATTATTCCCTCCAAGTTAATGATGCTATGTGTCCAGGCGTTTATTGCTTCTTTTATATGTCTCAACCATAGTGCCTCATTATTTATATCACCATCTTTCTTGAACATTTTAGGGTACATTTCATACTTGTCCTTTGAAAACTTTCTCCTCATGGTCTCCACTTTTCTGATGAGGATAGTTCTTTTGATATCCAAGTTGGCCACTAATTTCAGATACTTATGAGTTCTAGTTAAAACAATATCAATATTGTTCTCTTCTTTGGCCATGGAATACAAAGATTTCACTTTAGTTGCTTTTCCTTTCCAGGCATCTATGAGCAAACCCCACTGATATTTATCTACATCATATTCATTGATAATGTTAAAGACCCTTTTTCCCAACAAATAAAGATCAGCCAGATTTACTTCCTTGGCACATCTTAATAGGCTAGAGTATATTTTGTTAGTATGCCTCTATTTTACCCATTCCTCTACTTCTTTGAAAGCTCAAGATTCTTCAAGGTCTTTTTTAGAAGTTTCTTCTAGCCTCTTCCTTTCTGCCAATAATCTGTATCTTTCCATTTCCACATCTCTTAGAGTAACAGGGCTTGATGGCATGGGAGAAGGAGGATAAGTGACATATGTTCTGGATGATGAAGGTTGGTGAGGTTCCTGAGAAATCATCATCTGGGGGATAGAATGTTCTAATTTTTTACCCTCCAGTTTAGAAATCTTCTTATCTTTCTCAATATATTTTACTCTCTCCGCATTGTATGCACCTAGAACTCTTGCAAATTTCTCACTCAAGATCCTGAGTTCATTTTCTAATTTTTGGGATACACTTAGACTGAACTTAGCTGATTCCAAAGTTATACTTGCTACCTCAACAACCCCTGTTTCTACAACCCTTCGCACCAGGAGGCTACCTAAATGCTCAGCCTAATTATCCTCACCTGCTATTCTAGGGTCTCTCTTCTTCAATCGCCACATAACTAGGGCTGCATGATCCTCACTGAACTTCACACCCTTTGAATCTTGTTGTAATTCTTCTTCAGTGGCATGAACATTCTTTGTCTCATTTTTGACAGCATCAAAGATAATTCATCAACTATGTCCCATTCAGGAAGTATTAATATTCCTTCTTTCCTTACTAGTGCTCTTCCTTCCTCAGCAATAATTTTTTCAAACTTGGAAATCATCTCCTACTTGATTTCATTCTCAATTTCCTCTTTGCCTCTAGCAGGTTGTTCTTCTTGTTTTCTCTGGCATTTGCTCTTGAATTTATCAATACAAATCCTCCATAAGAACTGTAAAAATGCTCTTTCTTTGACAAAATTGTCATTAGACAGAAATTTGTCAGTTGCTTGCTGAGTCAATGGATCTAGCTCTTTTCAAAAAAATTATTCTACTTTCAGATCCAATT
Organism: Thuja plicata; assembly: GCA_018584345.1. Lineage (NCBI taxonomy): Eukaryota > Viridiplantae > Streptophyta > Pinopsida > Cupressales > Cupressaceae > Thuja > Thuja plicata. The sequence continues at coordinate 5,216,574 of MU224832.1, read as the reverse complement.
GAGCATGCTTGGGCTCCTTAGGTACCCCTTCCTGTAATTCCTTAGCTATTACATAAATTTATCTAGTATTCCCCATTTGTACTAATTGTTGAGCTACAACTTGTTCATTCATGCATATTGGGGATTGTGAGGGAGAATAGAGCTATTCATGTTGTTGTTGTTGTCCCTCTTCTGCCTTTTTCCTCTTTGGAGATGGAATACTTTGATCACTAGCCTCTAGTGGCCTCTTTCCCTTAGGATCACTAGTTTTTCCACTTGCTGGTAAAATGGTGCTATATCCCCTTCATCTATACACCACATATTCTCTTTGTGGGATATAGCTAACAGGGAAGACTTTACCCAAAATTGCTTTAGCCTTCTCTGGCTCTGTTTGCAATATGTTATCCCTTTTCTGGCTCAAAGCCTACATGATCTCTTCAAACATGTCCATCAGTGACTCAATCTTCTTGGACCAAGGCTAGAAATCCTTTAAAGGATCATATGTGTCATAAAAATGGTGAACAAAATCAAGGCTTTTCTTATGAGCCAACCATTTTTCTTTCTTTATTTCTTGGTTAATCAAGTCAAGTTCATTTATGACTATGTCTTTCAGGAATTTGAATTGATGATTCAACACTACACATTTTGTCTTTTCCTTAAACATGTCTTTATTGAAACCCTCAGGGTCAGCACACCTAGATATTGATGTGGTCAAATTGTATGGTTTCATAAAATCCTGCAGATGTTTCCATCCTCCCTTGGTGAAGATAAACTGGTGGGCAACAATGATTACAAGAAAAAATGTTCCTTTCCCTCTTCTAGTCAGGACATCTTCTAGCAAACTTCCAATCTGTCTCAGGACCTCTGCCAATCTTATCTTAAGAAGCACTCTGTAGGGTAAAATGTTTGGCACTCTCCTGAAACCATAAACCCATAATACATTTGACACTTGACAAAGGATGAAATCACCCCAGTTATTTACTATATTGAGCTCTGGGTCAAATTCCTTTGGTCTCAAGAATTTAGATAATGCTTCAGGAATTCTAGGGTCTTCTTTCAGCAACAATGTCCTGAATCTGGTGACAAAATGTCTATCAAAATTGATGTAGCTAGCCTCTTTATTGTCTTAGGTCATGTCTGCATTCCACAATTGCACAGGCATGATTTCATTGTCCTTAAATCTTGTTAGTTCCATTTCCTTCTCAAAATAATTTCCCCCCTTAAAGAAAAACACATGCATCAACAATGAATACCATGCAAAAGGTCTGGACACCTTTGTGTTCTGAACACCTATCAGCCCTTCATGAATTAGGTCTGCAATATATGGGGAAAAATAAAAAATTATTGCTAGATGGGGATGCAAAATCTCAACCATCATTAGCATATAGTGGATCGGCATCTCAACTTGCTCATCATCTCCACATATTTGGCAAAGAGCACTATAAACTAATTTGTCCTTCAAATTAAAGTAGTCAAGTTTGAAAGGTTCTTTTATGTTTGGCCCTACCAGAACTAAGTCCCCAATTGTGCCAAAATATTGCTTGAGGGGCCCTTCTCTAAAGTATTTCCTCTGGGCTTGGTAAACTTCCTTTAACTGAACAAAATCAATCTTATCCATGGAAGTGTTTGGATCATTTAGACTGAATACCTCCCTAATCTCTTGTGCAATTACCTTAATCAGGACATGCCCATTATTGTCCCTGACTACTCTGGATATGCTATCATAATTCCTTTCTATACATGTAAGCATGTCCATATCCATAAAAATACCAAGCACTACCAATTTTCCTACTTCAAACTGTCATACATTATTATGTGGGGGATTTGCATTTCTCTAACCATAGTGCACCTTAAACAAGGCCAGACCAGTCATACCTATCTTAGCATCCCTAACAGACTAACCCAAGTCATATAACCTTCAGTAATTTTTACGTGTGGATCCTTGGGGACTAATTCCTTCATCTTCAAGGAATCATTAGTGGATATTGTTAATTATTGCAAGAAATCATCACAGACATTTCTATCCTTATAATTAATCTTCCCGGTGAATTCTCTTCTGGGCGGCATCATAAATTTTAGCTTTAACAACTTAATCTAAACAATAAAATATTTGTCTCTCTGCACCTTACTAATTCCTTTTAATATTTCCTATGACTAGAAGTATTAGTACCAGAAAATTGCCCGTTTAGTAGGAAGCTTGAAAATTTGGCCACGATCACTGCAACTTCAATTCACTCTGCAAATGCTATCAATTATGCACAATGACTTGAGTGATTGATACAATGGAAATCCCATCACATTAAGCATTAAATTTCAACTAAGAAGAAAACACATGTTTGCCATTACTCCTCTGAGTTTAATGCTTGGCATACAACTATTTAAAATTTTCCACTTTTGTATTTTAAAACAGAGCCGTTGATTTTTTTGACTTTTCCTTGTATCTAATGGTCCACAACAAATCTTCTTCAACGTTCATCTCTCGAGACACATGGCATCATGTCGCTTTCCCTTGATAGTTAACTTGTAGTCATTTCTAATCTAAGGCTTTGTGCCAGCCTTTAGATCCTTTCCAACCTTTCTGGTCTTTACTTAACTCTTCGTTAGATGTGGGCCCCATCAACTTAGACACGTGTCACAATGTCTCTTTCCCTTGATGGTTAAAGATCAAACACTTTCTTCTTAAGGCTTAGCATCGACCATCAGATATTTTCTATCTTTAGTGATTTTAATCACCTTTATAATCTACGGCGTCAATCTCTCAAAGACATGTGGCAGCATGGCGTAATGCCTCATTGGTTAAAACAACCTCACCTTTGATCTCAGGCTTTCCAATAGCCATTAGATTAGATCTAACTTAACTGGTCTTTATTTGTCCTTATGCTGCTATGAGGTACCACCAACTTGAACAAGTGTCAACATGGCGCATTCCCTCAATGGGTAAAAACCTTTCATATTGTGATTAAGGGTTAAATCTAGCCGTTGGATCTTATTGAAGATAGCGTTGATTTATGATAACCTTTAATCATCCATCAGACCCACCAAATTCCACATGGCAGCATGGCACAATTCCTTAATGCCTACTTTGCATGCATATTTACCATAAGCCTTTGCACCATCCGTTGGATATAATCTGACATGCTCCCAATTTACTTCATCTGCTTGCTCAGATATGGGCCCACTTAAGACATGTGGCAACATGGCACTATCCCTCAAAGAGTAATTCAATGGCATCTTTAGTATGAGCCTTTGCGCCAGCCATTAGATTAGATCTAACTTGTTCTCTATTTAACCTCTCCTCTTTGACGATACTCTGGACCACCAAACAAACTCCATGTGTCACAATGGCGCATTCCCTCAATGATATCCTTCACTCATCTTTGTGATAAAGGTAATGTGGCAACCGTCAGATGAAAAGCATCTTTCAGCTATCCTTCGATCTGTGTCTATGAGGCCTCACTCTGACCCATCATAGCTTAGTTGATACACTTATTTTGATACATTGATACATTTTTTGATTATCCTGACAGAGACTCAAGATATTATGTTTATGATGCTGATTATATTGTATGGATTACATTTTGATATGGATTAGACCTAGAACATGTGGTTGATTTTGATTATACATGTTTAGATAAATTAATTGATGAGAAGATCGGATCATGATTAGACTTGATTATTTCATGGATGTTATGTCATGATGATTATGAAATTATTATGTTTTAAACATTTCTGTATGAAAATTATAATTAGGAATTTAATTATGCTTGTTGATTAATGTTGCTAAGTATGAATTGAATATGTATATTGCATGTGATTTTATTATCTTGGGCTACTGATGCTCGATTTTAGTGTGTAGGATAGAGAACCATGGAATCAATCAGAGAATCAGTAACCAACCATATGTGAAAACTATAAAGCCAAGGTTGAACCTAATGAAGAGGTTTGAACCTCATTGTTAAGTGATTTTATTTGTGACCGTAAAATTGTATGTATGTATTAGGTGTTTTCATTATGTAATTAGTGACATGTCAATGTTGTATTATGTCATTTTATAGTGTCACTTGACACTCATTATGTGTTTATATAATGACATGTCTACTAAGGATGGAAATGTAAACCTAAGCCTAACTGATTCATTAGGAACCTAATTAAACCCTTTGTTGGAGATACTTGCAAAGTTCCACCAATTTGATCATTTAAATTCTATTCTTTTCTAGCCACTTCTAGAGGCCAAAAAGAGGTCCTAAGGGTCAAATTTAGAAAAATTCTAAAACCTTAGTGATAGGGGTATGGGTTAGGAATGTTTTTAACACTTCTAGAATCCCCTAGTAGCCTAGGTGACCATCTTAATGACCCATTTCCCCTCATGTTTTGAAAATGGAGTGAGTCTTGACCTTTACCCAAACCCACACTCTTTCCCAATTTTGCAATTATGATAGGGGACAAAGGAAAAAAAAAGGACTTAAGGGTCAAATCTAAATTTAATGTTGGTGGATGGGTAGAAGTTGGAGGTCTTTTTAGAGGCCCTTGGTAGAGTAAGTGGGTGTTCACCCACTCTCTACTTTTAGAGACATTAGGGTTTTCAAGGAGAAAGGATAAGGGATTGGGCTCTTCTCAAAATTCATTTTCCATAACACATTGTGAAGGTTGGTCTTCATTGTCATGAAAGTGATTTATTTTTTGTTGCAAGTAGATTTGTATGTTCTTCTCATTCTCTTGCATAGGTGAAATGTATATGTATTGTTCTTATGTAAGGGATGGGATTTTGGGTTTGAATTCTTGCTTATGGTTTTAGCTTGTTTTTTAATATGGGAGTTTTGTGAAGGGTGTGATGGCATTACTCACCCTTGGATAGGGAATAAGTGGCCATGTATGGGGGAATGGGTTAGTTGGATTCCATGATAGTGTAGAGTCTCTTCTCATGGAGAGAAGAGGGAAAAAATGCAAGGTGTATGGGCCCTTGCATGCCATTGTAATTGATCCAAATTTTGGGGAAGATAAGGAGAAGTTTTGATGGAAGGATGTATGTGGTTTTAGCCTTGAAGAGGCATGCTATTTGAATATATTATTTTGGAATTCTCCTACATGGAAATTCACCTTCACCCCTTGTTATGGGTTCATGGTGAATTCATTTGTGCAAACCTTGGGAGGGAGTTCTTGTTGTTGTATTCATGTATTTCGATGTGTGATTGTTACCCGTTGGATATTGATTCTCCTAGCTCGGGGTAGTCTCCTTGAGACCTAGGATGGGAGGTGAGCTTCCCATGGTTCTCCTCATGTATTTGCAGGTTTTAAAGTCAAGATGATTGTGGATAAAGCTTGGGTAAATCTCCATTTTGGTGTAGTTGTGTGAGAGCAACTTTAATGTTGCATGGTTACTCATTGTATTAAGATTCATTTCTTGTTAAGTGTTGTAATGTCCATTTTGAAAGCCTTCTTAAGCAATATGTGAAAAGCTCTTATTCATTATGTAATAGTTTTCATAGAATGAGAAATCTTGTAGATTTAGGAATCTTGAAATCTCTATAATGTATTTGATTTTAAGTTTTCAAGTTAAAAACACTTCATTATTCCTTTGGAAATCTGAATTCTATTGCATTAGGATCAATACACCTTAAAATTTTCATTGTAACCCCAATCCTTGAGAAGGAAAGATAAGCTTGCTAACAATAGTAAATCAAACAAATTAGTATATTAATGTAAAAAAATCATCTAACATTAATATTCAATTTATAGTTTGCATAGTGTATTGCACTAATAAAATAATCAAATGCATACAAATAACTACTCAAAAAAAAAAAATCAATAATCAACATGATAGAAGCAAGAAAATAAACCATATTATACCAAAGACATTTTCTAGATTTTAGAGAAAAATTTCTCTCTAGAAAATGTATGGGGAGGGAATTAATTCCCCCTTTACATAGAGAATATTCCCTTTTTGTTCCCCTCACTAAACCTCCTTAGTTGCCCCTCTAATTACCTTCTTTATTGCTAATGCATAGTTTTAATTAATGGGGAGGCTTAATATTTTACACCCATCCCCGTGGGCCCCACACATACCTTTTCCCCTTACCTTTTTACCTCCTTATTTGGCGCAGAGAAGAGACTAGTTTCTATGGTTGAAAGGAATATTAAATTAAAAAAGACTAAAAATACTCCTCTTTACCTTTTTCCCACCATGCGTAGGCTTGAGGGCTGACATGGCATTAAGTCTTATCCTTATGACAAGTTAGCCCTTCCTCTCCATGCAAAATTTCTTGCCTCCAATTGTTTTGACCTGACACAAATCTGCAACATGACTGACATGTCCTTGTTGCTGACGAGACAAATTTCCCCAAACCATGCGAAATTCTCCTTTGGGGGTTAATGTTATTAAGTTTTGGTGGGTCCCAAAAGACTTGTCATTCACTCTTCCCTTTCCATGTGGAATCCTCTTGTCTCCTTTTTGGTTGACTTCACATTAGAACTCCTGCACTTTGATAGGGAAATCTCGTAGTGGTCCCCACCTCCACTTTGGTGAACGTGCATGCCTTTTTCAAAAGGCCTTTCTTGCATGAATTTTGCAGCCTTAGGATAGGTTAGGAATCCCAACACCCCACCCACTTGGCAAGTGGGCTTTGGGAATAGGAGAGGGGTGATGTGATAGGTAGGTTAGTAGGATAGGTAGGTTAGTAGGTTAGTAAGCTAGTTAGTAGGGTTAGTTATATTAGTTAATTAGGATTAGTAGTTATTAGACTTTCTTTTAGCATGTTTAGGTTTAATTAGTAATATATCAACCTTTTTGAATGAAGTCTATTTTATACAATGGTTAATCATTTAAAAAGAATCATTAATATTAGTTAGCTAAATAGATTTATTTCTTTATTGTTTTATTTTAAATTATGTAGTTCATTTTATAGGTAGACTTGCTATTTAATGGTGCAATTTAATTACTAGATTAATAGATTTAGTTTTTTATGTAAAATGTATAGATTTGCTAATATGTTTATGGATTTATACTTTTTATTATTTTCCCTAGTTAGAATAATAATTGGAAATTCACGTTATTAATTGAAATGGAATAGTCTATTAGAGAAACAGATTTATTCGATCAATTTAAAATGTATAGTTATTTGTTAATTTGATTTTATTACGACAAATTGAAATATGTTGCTCATGTGTTCAAAAGGGTTAGAGGTTAATTAAACTTTCTGTTAGGGGATTAATGGACTATAGTTGCATGTGTATTTTTTTAGGGGGTGAATTTAATTAAAATTGATTTTTGTAGGGTAAGAATTAGATTAGATTTTGATTATTAGATTTAAATTAGTAGTTAATGCAGAAAGTGAATTGGTACTAGATTTAAATGGATTAAGTTGTAATCAAGGTTAAGAATTAAAGTAATTACTAGGTCAACTTAATTCAACATGTGTTCATTACAATTAATTGCCATCATGATACTACACGTGGCTAAACATAAGACCACAGTTAACTCAACCTGACCCTAGAGTTCATGTAACCCATGTGACAAGTTGATGCTCCAATTCTGCATCCGATTGTGACGCAACCCTAAATCAATCTATGAATATACCTTGCAACTCAAAGGCTAACTTCACCATGTTATCACCTTACCTCAACTCATCCATTGTTAGTTGTATGTACTTGTGTTTTAAAAAAAAATGTCTATGTTTTGCCCTAGTTTTGGGCATGACAGTGTCTTTGATGCATCTGGTATCGCCAAAAACACGTGGTGCAATGGAGCGTTTCCTTGAAGGTTAAAATTAGATCATCTTCACATAGAAGGAATGTGAGAGCCATTGGATCAAAATATATTAGCTCAACCTCTCACAAACTTTGGACTTAGGGAATAATATAGGACCGTATGGTTAGAACAACAACAACTTAGCAAAAAGGAACCCATTCGAGACATGACTTTAAGTGACCAAAAGTAACATAAAAATAGAAACCTTTTAGATGCTTAAGGTTTTATAACCACAATTTGTACTCTGAGACATGAAATAAGGGTTTTTTCAATTGTTCTTCACAAGAAATTTTGCAAAAATAGACCCAGGGACCAATTATTTGAAAAAAATTTGAATAGACCTAATAGGATGTCTAAACATGAAGAAGAGATAAAGTTCTTTGCTTCTGAATTGACCATTTTCATAGAGAAGAAAGAACGACACCTTGATAAGGTGAAAAGACAAGAAGTAAACTATGAGGAAGTAGAGGAAATAGTACATGGAATACGAGATGCTCATACAGAGGTGTTCCCAAACTAACTATTTAGTCCAGACTTAGCCATTTTTTGAGAGAATAATTCTTCCATACTTAGCCATTTTTCAAAGGCTATTTGTTTCATCCTTTCGGCCTCTGAAAGTGAAATTTTGGGGGTCCCAAATTTTGGTTCCATACTTAGTCAAATTTTCACTTGGAAAATTTTGGGGCAAAGGTTGGGGTCCAAATTCTAGGTCATTCCAATGTGAAAGATTTTTTGCATGAAAAAATGAACTTCAAATCAAATGGATGCACAACTGGAGTTCATTTTGAAATGATTAAGGGTCTTATATCAGTTCCCATCACAAAGAGAACCCCAGATGAAGATTCCAAGGGAGAGATCAGAGATTAAGAAGAAGACTCAAGTTACAAACAATGGTATCCATCTCATCTCTTTCTTCTTTCTTAACAAGTTTGACCCCAATTTCATGAGCAATTTGTTTTTAAATGGATCAAGGATCCATGCAAGTAGTTTAGTATCAGTTTAAGAGTAGGTTTCTTAAGAAAGATTTAGTTTTAGATTTGTTTTCTTTTTTTATGAAGTCTCTGAAACCCTAGTTTTGGGTTAAGAGTTTGTAGATCACAACTCTATATATGGTAAGAAAAACAATGTATTATGGTCAGATTCTAGATGCAATAAAGAACTACAATTGGTGCTTCATTCATGGTGTGATGTTTTTCTACTATTTATGAGAAATTATTGAATGTGTGTTTTCTTATTCATTCCTTTCAAAGAGCTAACTGTGTTTATTGTTTGTTGAATCTGGGATTCTTTAAATTGGAGTTTGTTGTTGTTCATCTACCTTGTTGTGACGAATATATGGGAAATATCATCTTTTGGGTTCAACGATAAATCCATCTTGTGTGTGTGTGCACATCTTGGTGACTTCGTGATTTGATAGATTTTTAAAATCTTGAATGCATAAATACATTTTCTCTCCAAATGATTGCATCTATTGGGTATACAATTATGACATGTTCTGATTCATATCTAGTGGGTTTCTCCAAATCTTTCCGTCATTCAAATTCGTAAAGAAGGATAAAAAAATAATTTTGTCTATTAGTATTTAATTTCCAACAAAATTTACTTTATTCTTGTCACTCAAATGTTTTAATACTCTATCATAAATCTAAATTAATTAGAACCATCTTTAGTTTTAAGCATAAATTTGCATCCTTAGGAAGTTACGTGCATTGATAATTGAAAACATACAAAAACAAGTATTTAAGTTGTTTTTCAGTTTGATGTCTTGAAGTACTAGCAAAGGCCTCCTTATGAACATTCACATTTATCTTCAACTGAGTTACCAAGAAAGTTGTACCACGACCACGGATAACCTTGGGAATAACTTCATTATTCTTTCAATAGAGGAAATTGAATCTCGATATCCTAGAAATTGACTTGTGTAAAAATAATGCTCAACATAAGTGGCTCTAGAAGGAGGGCCTAAAGACTGAAAATTTGGGTAACATTAGATATTTCTCACTAGACAAGTTTGAGCGAGCGCTTAGATCATCTCCAAAAATAGGAGAGTTCCTTGAACTCACTCATCACTACAGAGCTCGCAGTGACAAAGGAAAGTTGAGAGAGAACTCCTCTCATAATCACACTAATGTACAAAATCCTCTTGGACAGGAATTACACATCATTGTCCCAACTGTCCTCGCAGCCATAAACCAAAATAAAAACTTGGAAAATTAGAATTTACAACAGCCTCATCTGATGGATTTCTTTGCTAATGCACAAAGCTCACCACCAAACTTCATTGGGCAGCTCCATCAATTGCCCAAAAATCCAGAGAATTTTTGCATGCATTTTATATATACAGAATTGAGGATAGTAGAAGATTGTTGGATGATATCAGTTTTGGTTACTGATCATGTTGTTGATATTCATGTTTTGTCACTAATGTCAACATATATTTCTATGGAGAGGACAGACTGGTTACTTGACTGGAAGAAGTGTATAGACATTGTACAAAATATTTAGAATTATCAAAGTTGGATTTATGTAGAAGGATGTGTGTTGACCTTATTCCTAATGTTTCTTGGCTTTATATTTCATATTACAGATGTTGTAGTTGATTTGGTGAAGACTAGTTTCTGGACTGTAACTATGATTCTAGACAGGGTAGGTCTCTATGTTTCTGGTATATCTTTCTAGCAAATATATTTTAGATGATGCAAGCTTACTGGTGGAGAGCCAACATATTTTGAAATAATGGGTTGAGTTTGATTTTTGTTTGGGTATTGGTGATGTAATCTGTGGCGTGTATTCTAAAGGATACCTATTTGATGGCCGAATTCAGACATGCAGCATGTAAAATAAATTGTGAGCGTGGATTGCAGATCTGGAAGCATAATTGATGGATTGTAAATAATTTTTACTTTCTATAGGTACTGTGTGTATCTTAGCAAGGGGTCAAATAATTATTTGTATATTGGAAAGCCTTACTTGGTGGACCTAATTAATTATTTATGTATTAGGAAAGATTAACTAGCCGACCTAATGAATTATTGTAAGAGGGTATATTTGAGCAATATTTTCTTTTGAAAAGATGTGATAGATATTAAAAGGAAAAGAATATGCAAAATTTTTGAGGCTTGTTTGGCTGTTGGACGTAGAGCAGAGTTTATGAGAAGAGTACTTCATTGGAACTGACTAAGAAAAGATAGTTTCTATCAAATAGTTCACTGGATTGTGTATTTTCTTTATACACTTGTTTGGATTGTAAATCCTTGAGGGTGGATTTAACCTTCTTTGGGAAGTGTTCCTTGGTAGTGAGCCTACTATTTCTTTTGACTCCTAATAGGGTCTATCTCCTAACAGGGACTATGTACTATAATGTTGTAACAAGCTCCTAACAGGGCTAAATCTTTTAACAGGGATACTAAACTCTCAGTACATTATTTGTTGGTGTTAATTCCCACCGGGGTTTTACATTTAACAGGGTTTCCTCGACAATAAATATTGTGTTATGGTGTTGGAATTTACTATATTATCATTTACATTTGAAGATTTGGTTTATAAAGTTAAAACTTTAATAATATATATCACAACTGATTCACCCCCCCCTCTCAGTTGTCTTGTGGACTGTTATTCCTAACAATTGGTATCAAATCTTGTGGTCCTTAGAGATAAATTTTTATAGCTTGAGGTGATCCTGATGATGACTTACTATAGGAAGGATAGTTTGAAGTTTTATCCTGAAAAACTTTGACAGTTGGCAGAAAAATATGAGAACACATTTTCTATGTCTAGGAATTGATTACTGGATGATCACAAAGAGTAATGAAAAGATAGCAACTGAGGATGAATTAGAGAAGGCTACTGAAGATTAGAATAAATTATTTTCATGTAATATGGTTTCTAGGGAATCTTTGATCAGCGCACTTTTAGAAGGAGAATTCACAGAAGTAAAGGACTTAGATTTTTCACATGAGATCTAGTCAAGATTAGAAGCATTGTATATTGGAGACAAGTTTACTAAGCAGGAAAAGCTACAAAACTAGAAGAAAAATATGGAATCACTGAAGATGAGAGAAGATGAAAATATTAGGGCATATGGACAGAGAATTACTGAAGTGGTTGCTAGTATTAGAAGCTCTAGAGGTAATTACAGTGAGTAAGAAGTGATTGCAAAGATACTTAGATCGTTGACACTTACATATAGAACCAAAGTACAAGCTATAGTGGAGATTATACCTTTGACACCAAACTTTACCAGAGAGATGTTGATTGGAAAGTTAACTACATTTGAGGCCACATAATTGGGAGACACTTTACCTAAAGTTGAGTCAACATTTAAGGCAACTGTGCACAAGAACAAAAATACCTTATCTGGAAATGAAAGCACCAGTAGTAATGATCTAAGAGAAGATCTTGGTGTTGGAAATTAAATATTGGTAAAGCAAGATACTGAGAGGGGGGGGAGGCGAATCAGATCTTGAAATTTAGTCACTTAAAACTAACTGATCCACATTCATACATAAATTTAATTGAACTATCACTAAGTAGCACCCATAACAGTAAATAAATAACTCAAGACAACAGATTTTGGTAACCCAGAAACCCAATAAGATAAAACTGGGGTGGGAATGATACCCACAAATATCTTCACTACTACAGCAATAAAGTGTGCCTGTTAGGGCTACAAATTTTGATCACAATATGTACTCTACCTGGTTAAAGGTCTGCCTGGTTAAGACCATTAGATCATTACAATCTACCTTGTAAAAGGATTTAAACTTACAACAAAGTAAGCACTCGGCTAAGAGATTTAGAAAGGTCTCCTAGAACCACTTTCTTAAGAGATATCACCTGATACACTTGTTAGAATGTCTCAAGATATGATCCTTCAATGTGCACTCTGATGCTGATAATGGATCTCCTCTTTCCAATACCTTTTTTGATCTTATAATCTGATATGTCTTTACTCTGTTGTTCACTGCTCTGTCACTCTACTAGATCTATGCTTCCTCCTTAAAAAAACTCTTAGCACATCTCTCTGTATGCATACACTCTTTTCTCTCTTACACTTTAGGGTTTAAGAAGCAATCTCAGTATACTTTATGAATCTGGCGATTAGATCTAGATCAACGATTAGGATCAAAATCTTATGTCGCTTAGGCATTCCAATTTTCTGATTGGCTCCATGCCATGCATAGGATAAAACAATTAAATGAATAATTAACTCTGTTGAAATCGTTAAATGCATGAAAAATTCAGCCCAAAATGGTTTACCTACAAGTTTGTGTCATTCCAGACATGTATGTCAAAATTGTCTTGCTCGGCACTTAAGTCTCTGGCGCTCGACATGAACATGATCAAATTTTGCTTGATTGCCGAGTCACTTGGAAACCATAAATCTGATCGGCAATGACTATGTTGGATATCTCAGCCTATACTAGATAGTTCGGCCGTAGTGATGACTAGCTAACCTACCTAGATAAATGAGTAAGTGTGGGACACTAATGATCAACAAAACTTAGAGATAAAAAATCTCCCCCTTTGATATTAGTGGCAAAAACACACTTATCATTTCTTTCCAACCAAAATTTTCCTAAGTACACAATGTACTCCCCCTAGGAATTTACTCCATACTACATACAAAAATTTACATAGTATACATGCCTTCAGCAAGAATATTTATACTTGGTTTTGTTCCTCTTGTGCTGAACCCTTATCAGTTTCCCCCTTGTTTTTGTCACTGATAGCTAGTGGGGTTAAGTTATACTTATCCAAAAATTGTTTATGAAGTTGTAATGTTAAATAAAATGCTATATCCCAACTGTCCTTTACATACTTCATAACCTGTAACTTGATTTCTAGCTCGGCAGCTAGACTCACCAAACTATCAGCAGTAGAGAGATGAGAATCCCTCTTAACTAAGTCTTTTGAAACTGAAAGTTCCTTCTGAATAATCTCCAGATGAGGTATTAAGGCAGTCTGAATAGTTATTAACTTTTCTCTTATTCTGTCATCTTCAGCCATAAGCTCAGCTAATCTTCTCTATGTATGAGTCAACTTATTAAAGTGTATGGAGCTAGTGCTAGCATCCATGCTTAATTAGCTACCAGTTGACTTCAAATCTAATTGCAGCTTCTCAATAAGATGTATATTATCCTTTGTGAATAATTCTACATCACATAACTTTCTATACAAATAATAAACATTATTTGCAACTTCCTCAAGAATCTCTACAATAGAAGAAAGTTCAACCTATTTTGTAGCAATCTCTGTTGAGATCTTCTCCAAGACTTTGTTCTCAAATTTTCTTTCAGACCATTGAGAAAATTTTTCATTAGCCTCAATTTTATCATCATTGACCTTCTATACAATGTGAACTAACTGTTCCAAAATAGGTGCTTGAGGATTTTCATCTTCCATGTCAAAACATTTCGCAAAAATATCCTTGATGTCATGTAAAACTTGCTTTTTTTTTTCTCTCTTTTCATTTCTTAATGCCTTTTCTTCCTCTTAAGTAGGTCTTGAAGAGTCTCTATCTATTCAAAATACAAATCATTGGGATCCCATTTTGGAATCACAATGACTTCATCTAATGTGACATTTAGGTTTGGACACTTCTTCTTAATTATTTTTCTCCTCTTGAGTTTTGGTGAGCTGATGCTCGGCTCTGTTTCATCAACACCTTTTCCTTTAATAGTGCTAGTTCCCATTATATCTTTCAATTCAGTCAAGATTGTATGATGATCAGGCATACCCCCAATTTTGGGACCAGTGGGAGTAGATGATGCAGAGTGTGGTAGATCAGCCAACACTTGTATAGCCTCTTGTTCTTTAGGCTCAGTATCCTTTATCTCCTCTCCACTATCTCAAATTGTTTGCACAACTTCTAAAATAGGTGGATTTTTAGTATTTACCTCTTGTTCTTTTGTCTTCTCTTTCTCAGCTTCTTTCTCTTCATGGACCTCAGTAGCCTTGATAGGAGATTCAATACTTGTGTCTATCTTCTCATCCTGACCCTCATCATCCAAATTGCTAGTGTCATCAATTATGGTGTCAATTGGACTATCTGCTGTCAGATCCATAGTTTTCACTATATATGTTTTCTCTTCCAATTCCACTCCAGTATTTTCAGATTCAGTAGCAATTTGTTCTTCTAGTTTCTATGGCTCAGAGGTGGTCTCTTCTTCTTTTGCCTTCTTCTTGAAGGTTCCTTCATCTGATTTCTTCTCTTTTGGGACAAACAACCCCAAGAGTTCTTTCCAAATCCTAGTACTCTTTTGTACTACTCCTTCAACATCATTTCTCAAAATAGCATAGGCTCTGATTTTAGGTATAAAATTATGCTTATTATCCTAAAAAAATTTAGCTAACTATTTCTTGGTTAGTTCTGGGATAACTCTAGCCAATGTTGCTTATCTTATCTGCCTTTCAGTCATCAATGCATATTCCCATTTACTAGATAAAAAGTCATAAAGTTCTATTGGGACATTATTTCCTATCTCTATAGGTGTCATCTTGAAAGTGCTCATCATGTCTAAAAGTGCTTCCTAAATCTTATGGTTATCTTCTATCTTTAACTTCTCATACTTGATAAATTTAATTCCAAATAACCCTGCAGAACTTCTGATGTTCTTACATACCTCATCAATGTTTGTGGGATGTTTGAATGATGTAGTAGGTACATTGTTGGGTTCATCAATTTCTATATTCTCTTCATCACTATCTAGCTCCAAGTGTAGTTTTCTCCTCGGTCTCTTCATAGGTAGGCTTGGCATAGCCTTTGTTGCAACTTGTTTCCTTTTGCTAGAACTTCTCTCTCCAGCATTCTTCTTTGTATATACCTTAGTTTGTACTATAGGAGATGAAACAGTTGATTCCCTTTTCCTTGGATGATTAACAAGAGGAGGGGTAACCTTAGGTTTTTCTTTTCTCAGCTTGGTTACCTTTGAAACTATTGGTTGCTTTCCTTTTTATTTCATAGGAATCTCTTCCTCAGATTCACTAACTTCTTCTTCTTCAGTAGATATGTCTTGTCCCTGTCCAGTAGTTAGGCCTAGAGGTGCATCCTCTGCCTCCTCATCACTAGGTAACCCAACCTTTTTCTTTAGATTCTTAAAAATCTTTTTCCTCATCCTCTCCATAGTTCTAGCCTTCAAATTCATAGATATTTTGGCCTTTGCTTCTGCATAGCTTCCAAATCATTTAATTGAGCTATCAATCTCCTCTACTAGGAGTGTTTTGATTGTTGCAGATATCTCATCAATGTTAAATTCATAAGGAAATGGCTTTATCCATGATACCCTAGGTATTACTGCTTGAGCATAAGTGAAATCTGTGTCAACTAGAAAACAAATCTCCTCATAATGCTTCTCCACTAATGAACTAGGAATTCTACTTCTCAACCTCATTCTCTTCTTTATTTCAAAAAAGTATGTTCCCATAATATTGTTAAAGTTACTGCCTAATTGCTAAATGAATGCATTAATCTACTGAGTGATAGGTCTGTCCTTCTTCCAAACAATATTTCTGAGTATTGGAAATGAATTTTGTACATAGAAGATTATACAAACTAGTAGAGAACCAAACTTACATGATGAGTTCTTTTCCTTCCTGATTGAAGAAGGTTCTGTGCCAGTTGCAACAACTAAAGCTTGGAAAGGTCGTAAGTATGATTCTTTTTCACTATCTTCCAAGCTTGATCTACTATCGTACATGGAACACTATCTAGTCAGCTCAACTGATAGAACTTATGTGAAATTACCCTTACTCTGAAATCAAGCTCCAAATCCTTCATTGTATAAATATTCATGCCTCTATTGTTCCAAACTACTCTAGTATTAGCTACTATATCTTCCTTTCTCAGATCTCTCATGGTCCTTTTCCCACTAACAATCAGATACCCAGTTACCCTATGAATAATGTCTTTTATAATATTAATTGGTCCATTTTCAAGCCAAATATTCATGTCATGTACTTGGCTTAGGAAAATCTTAATCCATTCCATCTTAAAATCCTGTGAGAAGTCTAGGGCATGAGTTAACCCTTTGTCAGCTAGATGTTTGAATTCATCTTTCAAAATTCTATTTTCACACAATTTGTTGTAAGATTCCCTCAATTCGCTATCCCTGACTTCACAAATTTTAACCATATAAAAAGATCTTACATCATGTATCATAAGTACCTTGGGTGGAATTGATGATAGGGCTCAAGTCAAATCACCCTAGATAGCACTTTCTAGAATGGCACAGAAGTTGGGAGGTGCGTAGGCATCGCTCCTCACCAATTGAACTTGTTTCAACTCCTTCTCCATATCCTTGACTACTGCGGAAGAACTTGCGGCCATGATCTCATAAATTAGGGTTTTGAAGATGATGAATAGAGTACCTTAGCGATTCACACTTCACACTATTCACTTTATGGTTTCCGACAACACGCTGAAAAGATCCTCGAGAAAACCTTTCAAAAATCAAGTTTGCAAATCCTCAATCACTCTGTGAAATTCTAAATCGAAAGGTAAGAATGAAGAATAAATGGCTCTGTCCTTTTATAGACTCCAAAGGTCAAATTAGGTCAGCATTAAATGTTCTTCCCATTGGGTTAGTGCCAAACAATTATCTACGACCGACTAACACAACTTGCATACCACTCGGCTAACCATACTCAGCCATCACAAAAACTTACTCATCCAGCCATATTATCTATGCACACACTAAAGAGCTCGGCCTTAGTGCATACCACTGATGCTCGACAGCTATAGTGCAATTTGACTTTTACTCGGTACATGTCTTGAAATATGTCCTGGTGTATCTTAACATATGCAGATATGGACTTTGGCACATTTATATGTTAGGAACTGGTGTAAGATATGAAATTTAAATGTAACTCCTTACATACCTCTTTTCCTTAGTTTGAGATGGTGTGATCACCTGATCCATTGGATTGGGTGACCTCAGCTTCAGTAGTTTCACTGCTACTTGGTTTTGTTTTTCTTACCCATGTCTGGTTTATATGTGCTCTAATTTCCTCAACAGTAGGAGAAGGTACTCTTGTCTTGCACTCTCTCTTAGTATGACCAATTTTCAAACAACTAAAGAAAACTAGGCTTCCATTCATCCAACTCTTAGATCTTTCTCTAAAATGTGTCTTTATGCAGTCTTCAGGTGCATGTCCATACTCTTCACAGTAATGACAACTTTCCCTTGTGTTATAATCCTAATTGTAAGTGTTGCCTTTCCTTGGTGCTTTTTCTTGTGTCTTAGATGTCCATTATTTTTTAGCATTAGATCTACAATCTTGTACCTTATGTCTAAATTTTTTACAGTTGTAACAATATCCATTGATTCTTGGTTTGGGAGGTGTACCATTTTCCTTAGCCCAACATTCATGTGCTTTATGTCCAAACTTCTTACAATTAAAGCAATAACCATTGAACTTGGGTTTAGGATTGGACTTACTATTCTTGCTTCGGTAGATGTTTGTTGTGTGTCCTAATTTTCCACAATGGTGGCATACAAGTTTGTTGTTCTTTGTCTTTGTATTCCTCTTTTCACCAATTTTGGATGATTCTCCTTTCTCAGTAGATGTCTGTTGTTCACTGTGGCCTAATCCAGAAGAATAATTTGATCTCCTTGATGCTTCCATCGAGTTCTCAAAATGATTCAAAGCTTCATTAGATCTGTTCAACCTTTCATTTAGTTCTTTCTCAGATCTCAATTCATCCTTCAATTAACTATTCTCAAATCTCAAATTCATTATTTCCATATCTTTCCTACTGATCTCATCATTTGCAAGTAGCAATTGATTCACCATGTCAACCTGATTGTTTTTCACCATTTGTACATCATGTGTCCTTTCATCAAGTCTGACAGACATCATTCTTTTATCTTCTTCAGCCATAGCTTTTTCATCTTCAACTTTCTTCTTTTGTTCTACTACTTCACATAGTCTTACTGTCTGTATTTCTTGTTTTCTTTTCAGGTTTCTGACTTCTTCACACATTGCATTGTTCCTTTCCAGTATATCTACAATTGTTGCATCATTCTCAGTAGAATCTCCATTCTAAAATAGATTTGAAGTGTCTTCTTCTTGATAATTTGTATCATTAATTTGTTTGGCCAAATCTTTCTTTGCTTGTAAGGAATTCTTTAGCTCTTGTCCTGCAATTTCAAGCTGATGCAATGCTAGCTGAATTTCAATATTTTGATTCTCAATGACTTTACCCAATTTGTAAATCTCCATCTCAAGATCTGTACTCTCAAGTTGATTAAAACCTTTTGTAGGAGAACTATGCTCTGATACCAATTGTTGGAAATACAATATTGGGAAAGCAAGATACTAAGAGGGGGGTGAATCAGATCTTGAAATTTAATCACTTAAAACTAACTGATCCACATTCATACATAACTGTAATTGAACTATCAACTAGTAGCATCCATAACAGTAAATAAATAACTCAAGACAACATATTTTGGTAACCCTGAAATCCAATAAGGTAAAACTAGGGTGGGGATGATACCCACAAATATCTTCACTACTGCAGCAATAAAGTGTGCCTGTTAGGGTTACAAAGTTTGATCACAATATGTAATCTACCTGGTTAAAGGTCTTCCTGGTTAAGAGCTTTAGATCATTACAATCTACCTTGTAAAATTATTTAAACTTACAACAAAGTAAGCACTCGGCTAAGAGATTTAGAAATGTTTTCTAGAACCACTGTTAAGAGATTTCACTTGATACACTTGTTAGAATGTCTCAATATATGATCCTTCAATGTGCACTCTAATGCTAATAACAGATCTCCTCTTTCCAATACCTTTTCTAATCTTATAATGTGATATGTCTTTACCCTGTTGTTCATTGCTCTATCACTTTGCTAGATCTATGCTTCTTCCTTAAAATAACTCTTATCACATCTCTCTGTACGCATACACTCTTTTCTCTCATAAACTTTAGGGTTTACAAAGCAATCTTAATATACTTTACGAATCTGGTGATTAGATCTAGATCAACGATCAGGATCAAAAGCTTATGCCACTTAGGCATTCCAATTTTTTGATTGGCTCCATGTCATGCATAGGATAAAACAATTAAATGCATAATTAACTCCCTTGAAATCATTAAATGCATGAACAAGTTGGCCCAAAATGGTTTACCTACAAGTTTGTGTCATTCCAGACATGTATGTCAAAATTGTCTTGCTCGTCACTTAAGTCTCTGGCACTCGGCATGAACATGATCAACTTTTTCTTGATTGCCGAGTCACTTGGCAACCATAAATCTGATCAGAAATGACTATGCCAGATAGCTCAGCCTATACTAGATAGCTCGGCTACAGTGATGACCAGCTAACCTATCTAGATAAATGACTAAGTGTGGGACACTAATGAACAACAAAACTTAGAGATCAACACTTGGAGCCTATGTAGATAATGGGAATAGATACAGGAAGAAGAAAGAGAGCTAGATGAAGTTGTGTCACTAATTTCTAGAAGAGAAAACAGAGGTAAGGGAAAGTTTGAAGGAAAATTACCTTTGAAATGTTTTTCATGTAACAAGATTGGTCATTTTGCATCTAGATATCCTACAAGATTTCCAAAGCACAAACCTAAGTTTTTTAAGTATAAGTATTCAAAAGACAAGGAATGTTATTATGCTAGTGAGGGTATATCTGATGATGATGATGATGGTGACTATGATGAAATTGGATTTATTTCTATTAAGGATGATGAACCTATACATGAAGAAAAATCCTTAGTATCCCGAGTTGAAAAGAAATCTGAATGGGTTATAGATAGTGGTTGTTCACACCATATGACTAGAGAGATAAAACAAGTTTGTTAGTTTGAAAAGACATGATGGTGGTGTTTTTATATTTAGTGACAATACTCCTAAGCTTATTATTGGAGTTGGATCTATTTCTTTGGATGGAAAGACTAACACTGACAATGTATTACTTGTTGATGGACTTAAGCATAATAAATTGAGTATTAAACAGTTAGTGGACAAGGGTTATTAATTGAAATTCATTGATGGGAAATTATCTATCAGAAGTAAAGAAGGAGACTTGATCGTATCTAGTACTAAATCCAAAGGTCATGTATTTTAATTGAACACATCTAAAGCTTCTTTTTTTATTGTGAAGGTTGATGACAGTTGGGTATGTCACAGAAGATTTTGTCATGTTAACTTTGATAACATTGCGAAGGAAAGTATGACAAAAGTAGTAAGAGATCTACCTAAGATTGTAAATCCATCTAACACTATGTGTAGAGATTGTGTTATGGGGAAGCAGATAGAAGCAATTTCAAAAGAAAATCTTATTCAGCAAAAGGGAAGTTGGATCTGGTACATACAAATCTCTGTGGTCCTACATGAACAAGATCATACTATGGTGAAAGGTACTTTATACCATTTGTTGATGACTTTTCTAGAATGTTGTGGGTTACTTACTTAAGGGAGAAATCTGAAGCATTTGAAAAATTCAAGTTATTTAAAGCAAAAGTTGAGAATGAATCTAGTTTGAAGATAAAGTATTTGAGATAAGACAGAGAAGAGTTTACATCAAAGCTATTTAATACATACTTTGAAGAGAAAGGAATATACAGACAGACATCAGCCCCTAGAACTCCACAATAGAATGGGATAACAGAGTGAAGAAATAGAAGTATATTAGATGTTGCAAGGACTATGTTTCTAGAAGGAAATGTGTCACATGTTCACTAGAGAGAAGAAGGTGGGACTTCTATGTACACACTGAACAAAATTTAGATCAAAGAAGGTACAAGTAAGACTCCTTATGAATTATGGTCTGAACATACACCTACTATAAAATATTTTAGAATATTTGGCAGTAAATGTTATATCAAAAGAGATGATGAAATAGGCAAGTTTGATGCTAGAAGTGATGAAGGAATATTTCTTGGTTATTCCACTAAGAGTAAAGCATATAAATGTTTTAATCTGAGATTGAGAAATTTGATTGAAAGCACCAATGTGAGGATAGATGAAAAGTTTCAGATTCAGGAAAGGATGTATGACTATGGTCAGATTATAGAAACAAAAGTGGTTACTTTTGAACCTGAAGAATCTTTGATGATTGATAATGAGATTGAAGATGAACAGACTAAATCCACTGAGACATTGAAGACACCAAGGTATGTTAAGAAGAACCATCCTAAAGATCAAATTATTGGTGATGCAAATAAAGGTATGGTGACTAGATCTAGAGCTAGCGATGAGATCTTTTTGATTTCTCAAGTTGAACCAAAGACTACTAATGAAGCATGTAGAGATGAATCTTGGACTAAAGAAATGGAACAACTTGAACAGATAAAGAGAAACAATACTTGGGAATTGGTTCCAAGACCTAAGAACAAAAATGTGATTGGTACTAAATGGGTTTTTAGAAATAAGATGGATGAGGAAGGAACAGTGATAAGAAACAAAGAAAGACTGGTATGTAAAGGATATTCACAATGAGAGGGAATAGACTATGAAGAAACATTTGCTCCTGTTGCGAGATTGGAAGCTATGAGATTGTTTCTTGCTTATGGTGCACATAAATACTTTAAGGTTTGTCAGATGGATGTGAAGTCAACATTCTTGAATGGTGATCTAGAGGAAGAAGTTTGCATTGAGCAACCTGATGGTTTTCCTTTAACAAATGATGAAATCATGGTTTGCATGATTAAGAAGGCACTGTATGGACTGAAATAGGAACCAAGACCATGGTATGAAAGACTGGACAAATATCTACTTTGTCTTGGTTTTAGAAAAGGTAATGCAGACAGTAATTTATATTTGAGAATTGATGAAGATGGAATCTTGATTATAGATGTTTTTGGTGATGATATATTTTTGGAGGCAATGATAAGATGTGTAAGAAGTTTTCTAAAGAATTGGAAAATGAATTTGATATGTCAATGATTGGTGAGATGAAATTTTTTCTTGGTTTACAAATTAATCAGAGTAAGAATGGCATTTTTATATCTCAGACCAAGTATCTTAAGGAAATGTTGAAAAAGTTTGGAATGGAAGATTGTAAACCTGTTGGGACACCTATGGTGACTGGAAACAAACTGACTAATAGTGATAAGACTCAAAGTGTTGTTCAGAGTAAGTATAGATCGACGATTAGACGTCTACAATATCTAACTCACACCAGACCAGATATTACCAATGCAGTTGGAATTGTGGATAGATATCAGGTAGATCCTAAAGAGACACATTTTTTTGCTGTGAAAAGAATTTTCAGATATTTGAAAGGGACAATAAAATATGGACTGTGGTATGAAAAATCAAAAGATTTTACTTTTCAGGATTATACTGATGTTGATTGGGCAGGTAATGTGGATGATAGGAAGAGTACAAGTGGTGGTGCATTTTTCCTTGGAAAAATATTGGTTTCTTGGTTGAGAAATAAGAAAAACTATATTTCTCAATCTATTACCGAGTTAGAGTATGTTGCTACTGCAATAAAATGTACACAAGTTGTTTGGATGAAACAAATAGTGAAGGACATTGGAATAATTTTCAAAGTGGTTATCCATTGTGATAACACTAGCACATTGAATATGTCAAAGAATATTGTAATGCATTTAAAGACTAAACATATTTTTATTAAGTATCATTTCTTGAGGGAGAAGGTAGAAGATAAAGAGATTAAACTGGAGTATATTATCATAAAGGAATAGATAGAAAATATATTTACTAAACCTTTGCCAAAAGATACTTTTGAATATCTCAGAGGCATGCTTGGAGTGGTGGCCCCACCTAGTGGTAATTAAATGATTCTGATGTGCATCAGTCCAGTAGATCTCAGAGCTAGATCATTCTCTAGACTTGATGTATGGATCTACTCCTTAGGGGAGTGATCGCAAGAGAATTCTATGGAGTACATTTGGGTGATCTTACACCTAGTTGATAGACATGAAGATTTGAAAAAGATACACCTTATAGAAGAATATAGATGATTTATGGCACCCTCTTCCATTGTTTCCAAAGGGGGAAGGAATCTATGTGAAAATCCCTATTGTTTTGAGAAATTTGTGTTGAGGATATTGAGAAGATTGTATTGAGAGAGAGTACTTTTGGGTTGATGCATATGGATTTTCCCATATGTTGCCATCAATGCCAAAGGGGAATATTGGTGGCTGATATCTTATTTTTTTACTGATCATGTTGTTGATATTCATGTTTTCTCACTGATGTCAACATATATTTCTGTGGAGAGGATAGACTAGTTACTTGACTGGCAGAAGTGTATAGACACTGTACGGATGATTCAGAATGATCAAAGTTGGATTTATAGAGAAGGATGTGTGTTGACCTTATTCCTAAGGTCACTTGGATTTATGTTTCATATTGTGTATGTTACAGTTGATTTTGTGAAGACTTGTTTTTGGACTGTAACTATGATTCTAGACAGAGCAGGTCTCTGTGTTTCTAGCTATCTTTCTGGAAAAGATATTTTTTAGATGATGCAAGCTTACTACTAGATAGCCGACATATGTTGAAATAATGGGTTGAGTTCAATTGTGGTTTTGGCACTGGTGACATCATCTATGGTGTGTATTTTAAAGGAGACCTATTTGCTGGGTGACTTCAGAAATGTAGCATGTAAAAGGAATTGTGAGCGTGGATTGCAGATCTGGAAGCATAATTGATGAATTGTAAATAATGTTTACTTGTTATAGGTACTATGTGTATTTTAGAAAGGGGTCAAATAATTATTTGTATATTGGAAATCCTTAATTGGCCAACCTAATTAATTATTTGTGTATTAGGAAAGCTTAACTGGTCAGCCTAATGAATTATTGTAAGAGGGTATATATGAGTGATCTTTTCTTTTGAAAAGATGTCACTGAGATTAAAAGGAAAAGAAGAAGTAAAATTTGTGAGGCTTGTTTGGCTGCTGGATGTAGAGTAGAGTTTATGAGAAGAGTACTTCATTAGAACTGACCAAGCAAAGATAGTTGTTATCAGACAGTTCACTGGATTGTGTATTTTCTTTATACAATTTTTCGGATTGTAAATCCTTGAGGGTGGATTTAACCTTCTTTGGGAAGTGTTCCTTAGTAGTGAGCCTACTATTTCTTTTGATGCCTAACAGGGTATGTCTCCTAACAGGGACTATGTACTGTAATGTTGTAAGAAGCTCCTAATAGGGATAAATATTTTAACAAGGATACTATACTCTTAGTACATTATTTGTGGGTGTTAATTCCCACCGGGGTTTTAACTTTAATAGGGTTTCCTGGGCAAAAAAAATTATGTTATGGTTTTGTCATTGTTATCATTTACATTTATAGGTTTGGTTTATAAATTTTAAAGTTTAATAATCTATATCATAACTAATTCACCCCCCCCCCTCCCTCTCAGTTGTCTTGTGGACTATTATTCCTAACAAAGAGCACATTTATGCCTTCAAACAAATTTGTAATTGAAAGGATATTTCCTACCAAGATGTTATCTTCCACCTATTCCCTTACACTTTGGGGGAGTTTTCATACAACTGGTACCTTAACTTACCACAGGGATCTATCTTTACATGACCCGAATTTGAAAAAAAAAATTATTAACCAGTTAAAGTTGTATGTGGACCCTCCTACAACACAACACCGGTTCATAACAAAAAGGAAAGACCCCAAGGAGCTCATTTCTATGTTCAATCATTATCTCCACAAGATCCATAAAAAATTGGAAGCTCCTTACACTATGCTAAATACAGTTGTCGTACATGTTTACCTTAAATTCTTGGACCCATTCACTTTGATTTTTCTAAGACTTCCCCCCGTGGATAGAGACACAATGGAAATGGTGTAAAATGAGGCCATACAATTTATGCAACTAATGGACCCGCAAGAAGGGAACTTAGGGGCCATGCCTACCACTTGTAACATCATTGCTCCATGCAGTTTCCAACAAACAATCAAGCTTTGGCCACCTACACACCTTTGTTAAACCCAATTCTAGCACAACCATTCATTATCCCACCACCATTGATTACCTGTCCAAGTTATGAGGTGCATAAGATAGATTTTTTGGAGACACAAACAGTTCCCCTAGCCAAACCTGATGCTCACTTAACCTCCAAGTTGGATTTCGTAAAGAAAACCCTATCCCAACTTACCAATGAGCTTACTAGGATGAATTTGAATCCCTCCCAAAACATAAGTGGATACCAACGGATGCCTGCTAGTATGAATTCTTACCCCCAGAATCAAAATTGGAGTTCCAAAACCTAAAACAATAACAATAATTCATAGGATAAGTCATTTGGGTAGAAAAGGCCCAACAGACCATGGAACACTCGACCAAAAAATGGTAGCATACCTGCGGATAATGCTAACACTTATGAGGTTTCTAAGGAAAATTTTGTTGGGCCTCTAAATCCACACAAAGACAATGACGCATGTGGAAGCAACCCCTAAAATCAATATCCTCAAAACCTAGAGGAGACACTTGTTTAGTTTAATGCCATGATGTTTGACTCTTATGAGTCTAGAAATGGAGAAAGTTCAAACACCTATACTGGAGAAGATGATTTTGTGTTCCCATTCCAGAAGGAGAAAGAGCCTTAATACTCCAAGGTTTGTGCCTTTCAAAATGATCATCAGACCTTGTACAATTTAAGGATCTGAAAGGAACCTCTGACTAATGGTATACCTCTGTGAAAACACCCAAATCCACTAGATCCCTGAAAAGGAAACAACTCTACGCTGCCTAGAGGTCCAAGTGCTCCCACATCATCTCCAACCAACATGTTTTCTAGTTAGAGAAGTTTGTCTTGGTCAACTGATAAATATAGTGCAGTTGAAGAATTGAAGAAAACAAAGGTGAACATATCTATGTTTGAGATGCTTCAAGGCTTCCCTTCTCAGAGAGAAGCACTCCTAAAATCCTTGGACCATTCAAAACAAGGTATAGCACCCAGGAGCATGAAGACCCCTACATTTAATATCAACACTTCAGAAGATTTCCCTACAATGTTCAAAGACAAGATAGAGGTACCACCATTCTTACTGAGTCTGTGAATGTTCAGAAAAAACTTACACAACTACCTGATTGATTCTAGAGCTTTATGTAATGTCATGCCCTTATCCATCTGTCAAAAAATGGGGATGGTTTCACAAACAAAAAATAGAGTGGTGATCTAGCTTTAAAAAATAGAAGTCAAGGTAATTGGCATACTTAAGGACGTGCACATCCAACTGGTTGCTGGCCCAAGGATACAATAATACATCGATGTGCACATAGTAGATATCCTTGAGAGTTATGGGATATTACTGAGTCGAGAATGGACCAAATTTTTGAGGGGATGGTTGTCCACTGATTTCACCTAGCTATGGCTACCATGGAAGGGATTGAACAATAAGATCAAGATTGATGCTGAGCCTAAGATAAAGAGGATGATCATAGACTATAATGCTCCAAATGAAGTTTTTTTTACATAGAATAACCTAGGAACCTATCGGATGGATGATGTTCTCATGTTCCAAATCAAAGAAGTTGAAGAAAAAAATCATAGTCCCATATAAGGCCTACAAGAATTAATCATCAATGATGACATATTTCAAAATTTTATTAGCAGCATGATGACAAGCCTGCAACACCTAGGGAGGGATGCAGACCCTAATATCCTCTTGTTTCTAGGGTATTGTTGGTTTCACCAGGTAATCCATTCAAAATTCACATGGCCCAATTCCCAAGATGCACTTTCACAAGTGTTATCTCAAATTTCCCTACCAATCAAAATCCTTGAAAGGCCTGAAATAGAAAAGGGAATCCTTGAGGCAGAAAATGAAGGTGACACCATGCCTAAGGAAGCTAGCCCCATTAATCTAGACACTCTGACCCAAAGTCAAGATAGTGGGTCAAATTCAGATGACAAGAGCCCTACCTTGAACGTATTCAGTGAGTGGAGAACTTTAGATGATGGTGTGTGTCCCCCCTACAAAAAGCTATAGGAAGACCAAGAAGGTGAAAGTGCTAAATCCCTAGACCTCATAAATATTCATGATTTAAGGAAAGAAGATTTAACATCCTCAGATAGTGAGGGGGGACGAAGCAGAAGCTCAAAGCAAGGGGATTCTCAGGAAATATCCAAACCAAGTCAAACCCCGTGAAATAGTACCAAATATGGAAATTATTTTTTGATGGGTTCAAGTGTAAACAAGGAGTAGACGTGGGGGTTGAACTAATAAATACAAGAGGTAAGTCTTTCTATTTTTCTTATTGGTTACAATTTATATGCACTAAAAATGTTGCATAATACAAAGCATTGGTTTGTGGACTCCTCCTAGCTCATGAGAAGGGAATAAAAGCCTTGACAGTAGAAGGAAACTCGCAATTGATCGTCAAACAAATCTGCAGTCAATATTCTTGAAATGATAAGAGACTCTCAGCCTACTTAAATAGGGCATGTGACTTGATCAAAGACTTTGAGGCATTCAACATCAAATCCATCTCATGAAGAAAAAATGGCGTCATCGATGCCCTAGATGTATCCGCCAGTTAATTACACCTGATGGAGAAATATAAAATAAAGAAGTTCTCAATTGAACTCATTGCAGCCCCAGCTACCACAGATAACATTACCAATTTCCAAGACTTTCAAGATGACCAACACACCCTTGATTTTTTCATGTGTGCAGGTGTATTCAAAAATCAGATTATAGACAAATGGAAGGAAGAGGTAGAAGAAGAAGTCATCCCAGAGGTCCTAGATGATGAAGGCATCATAAACCTGAGGACCAATTCCATACCAAAAGGAATAGTGGAACTAGAAAGAATTTTTGACAGTGACGGGATTGCTATGAGAAGATGCCTAGACATACCACCCGATGGTAAAGAATATGAAACATACAACCTTGGCATGGAAGATGATCCAGGAGAGGTCCACATTGGGAAATTATGTACCAAGTAAGAGAAGGACAGGATGGTCCAACTCCTTACTGAATATCGAGATTTCATAGCCTGGAGTTATGTGGAACTAAAAACATATGACACCTTGGTCATAGTGCATAATATTCTGTTGAAACCAGACTCCAAACTATTTTGACAATGTCAATGTCTTATGAACCCTATTATGGAGCCCCTGATACAAAAGGAAGTCTGGAACCTACTGGATGCAAGCATAATATTCCTAATTTGACACTCCATGTGGGTAGAAAACTTGGTACCCATTAGAAATAATATTGGTGAGATCAAATTGTGCATGGATTTCATAAATCTAAACAAAGCCTCTTAGAAAGACAACTACCCACTTCCTTCTCTCGACGAAGTACTGCAAGTAGTAAATGGCTCCCAGATGATGTGCCTACAATCAAGTAATGGTACAAGAGGAAGATAGGATAAAGATGACATTCACCACCAAATGGGGGGCATTGGCCTATCGACAGATGCCCTTCAGTTTAATCAACATCGGGGCTACTTTCCATAGAGCAATGGACACTGCTTTCAAGGGGCTAGTTGGAAAGTGTATCATCATCTATATGGACAATCTGACATTTTTTCAAAAAAAATGAACTGATCATATAAGTGATCTAAGAAGATTCCTTTGAAGATGCAGGAAGTACAAGATTTCCCTCAATCCCAAGATATGTGTATTTGGGGTCACGGAAGGAAAGTTTCTAGGGCACATAATTTTGGAAATAGGAATAGTAATTGACCTCGAAAGGGTTCAATCCATTCTCAATCTGAAACCGCCTCAAATCCACAAGGATAAATCCTTCTTTGGGAAGATTAACTTTGTGAGGCATTTCATTAGTGGTATTGCTGAGATAATAAAGACACTCAATGACATGCTGAAGAAAGATGCTAAAATTGAGTGGACTCCCCCAGTGAGAAATTCATTTGATGATATCAAGAACGCAATCTCTATGACCCCTATCCTTGTAAGTCTAGATTACACTATCCCTTTCAAAGTATATTATTTCATGTCAGAACACTCCTGCACTGGCATCCTCACACAAAAGAAAGATGGGGAAATGAGAGACTGATAGACTTCATGATTTTCCCCCTTAAGAATGTTGAAGTTAGGTACCCTAGCCTAGACAAATAATATTTTGATTTAGTCAAAGCAGTGAAGAAATTTATGCACTACATCCTGAGGAAAAAATTCTTTGAGATAGTCCCCGACGTGGCCATGAAATATTTGTTAATGCAGAACAAGTTGGGAGATCAAAGGGGAAAGTGGATGGTGAGCCTGCAAGAATTTGACCTTGAGATAAAACCAATGAAACTAGTAAGAGGCCAAGGCCTGACAAAGCTGATCTATAAAGTAGAAGAGGGTCTAATATGCCAAACTTACACCGATCAGGGTGTGATCACAGATATATGGTATCAAGATGTAGTCCATTACCTACTACATAAATTCTACCTAGAGGGGGTGACTAGCTCACAAATAAGGGCTTTGAAAATCAAAAGTAACTCCTACATGTTGAAGAATGGTCAGCTTTATAAATGCAATTACAAAGGTCTGTACCTGAGATGCCTAAATAGACTCAAAGTGAAATAAGTCCTAGAATATTTTCATGACAATTATGGGATAGGACACGGGTTAGCTGAAGAAAATGCCCACCAAATCTTAAGAGAAGGGTATTTTTGGCCAACATTGTTCAGAGACACTAGCGAAAAGGTAAGATCATGCGATATTTTCCAGATAAGAGAAACTCAAGAGAAAAATTTGGCAATGCCCTTACAGCAAGTATACGAGGTACGACCATTTTCCAAGTGGGGCTTAGATTTTATTGGAATTATTAACCCCCCTTCGTCTACAGTTCATAACTTCATCCTAATGGCTACCAATTACTGTACACATTGCATGAAGGCCCAGGCACTGAAGAATTGAAACATAGAAGTGGTAACCAGGTTCGTAGAGGAGCACATCATAACCAGGTTTGGGATGTCATTCTATCTAGTATGTGATAATGCTCCCTCTTTTTCCTCCACCTTGCTCATGCAATGAGCCTTTGAAAATTATTTAATCCTCAAATTTTCTTCTAATTACTATCCACAAGGAAATGGCGTAGCGGAGTCCACAAACAAGAACCTGATGATAGTGATTAAACACCTCCTAGATGACAACCCTCGAGATTGGCACACCCAACTGAAATATGCTTTTTGCAATGACTAGGTGAGGATTAAGAACACCTTGGGGGAATCCCCATACCAATTATTCTAAGGTGTACAACTGGTCTTCCCTATAAACTTGAAAATCACAATCTTGAGATTTATGGACCAATACGTGGGAGGCAAAGATCCAATGCAGGTTTGACTCATGAACCTCCTCAACCTAGAGGAGAAATGAACTTTGGCCCAGGAGCATGTGTCAAAGCACCAGGCCATAGTTAAGTGGTGGTTTGATAAGAGAGCTACCATTAAAAATTTTAGGATCTCTAATCTTGCCTTCATGTGGGACAAGGCAAAAGAAAATTTGGGCAGTCACACCAAATTTCAAAAATTGGGGGCAGGCCCCTATCAGATATCAGAGATCTTGGGGGAAAACACTTTTAGGATCAGTTCCTTATATAGAGATTTAATTCCATTTCCAGTCAATGGGAAATTCCTCAAATGCTATTTTTCATCCTAAGAGGGACTTCCCTTCGTCCCTTGTATCATAGTTTTGTTCATTTTGTTTTCTCTTTTTTCTTTCTCTCTTTCTTTTGTTTTCTTTTTTTCAATTTGTTTATTTTGTCCATGATTGTTCCCCTCCTTTTTGGGGGGCTTGTTGCTTCCTTTTTCTTTGGGTCAATGCATCTTAAACTCATTCCAAGTGGTCCTTAAATTGGAGCAAAGTTATTTCTTGGTCAAATTATCCAAATAACATACAACATAGAGAACATTCCCAAAATCATAAGTGGAAATATCTTCCATTAACAATTAGAAAGATGTTTGATTCCCAGTCATCCTAATCATAAAGAACACTAAGAAATGGCACCCAAGACCATTGGTTTCTTGAGCATTTGTCAATTGATACCAAAACTAGCATGTTGATTAGGGTACCCACTGATCCCAGAACCCAAGTCTAGTGAATGCAAAAGTAGGAGCAAAAGGAGAATAACTGAAGATAAAAGAAACAAGTGAACCAACCAAAAAATGACCCAAAAGGTGGTTAAAATGATAAAATTTGGGTAGTACAACCTAATCATTTCCCAGGTTACTCAAAGAAGACAATATGTACTTGAATATAGAACTACACAAATCAAGGGTCGTGATATGGATCAGGAAAGAAAATAAGAAATTGTTTCAAAGAGAAGAAGAACTCTCCTACATAGCTCCAGCCCTAGTGAACCGAATAGACAAAGGTGACTCTAACAACCTCTACCAAGGATATGGATGTGTGTGTATGAAAATACACCTTCATGAAATTAAAATTAAGAGCAACAATTCTTTGGAAAGATAATACAAATTAATCTAAGAATTGAAGCTAAAATCTATATCATCTCATAGTTCTCTATCCAAGATTTGTTAAGAGAGCTCTCAGGTTTATTCTCTCTCAAGGACAATCCTAGAACAAGATATGAATGGTAAAAAAATGCTCAAATCTAGCTAGAATTCTCAAAATGCTCCAAGATATGTGAGAAAATAACAAATGCTCCTAAACATGATATGCTAAAATGCTAATGCAAAAGCTAAAATTCTCTCAAAATCTCTCCAATGCTATCAAATGTTCTCAATATGCCTATAGTAAGGATGCTTTTACTCTTAAAATTCTTGGATCCCAAACACAAAGGAAATGGCTTGTATTTATAGCATTTTCGTAAGGGTAGGGGGTAGAGTGGGTTAAACATGATCAAAGTTTGGTTAAGTCAAAATCTTTGAGGTGTTTTCAAATGGAGGGAAAGTTGGTTGGTTGTCTCAAAGATATTAGGAAATAAATAACTCCATCATTTAATTAAATTAGCCATGGAAGGGTGATTGGGTTGGATTT